>JAGKPY010000077.1:94520-127811 GCA_022609225.1 Boeremia lycopersici
TGCCCTTGTGGTGGGGCTCGCGCTTGGTCACCTCGTCGGTCTCTTCCCCATCGGCCTCGTTCTCGTCGGCCTCGTCACGCTTGTTGTTGCCCTTGCGGCCTTTACCCTTGTGGTGAGGCTCGCGGACCTCAATCTCAACTTCGCGCTTGTTGTTGCCCTTGCGGCCCTTGCCCTTGTGGTGGGGCTCTGGGTCGCGAGCTTGCATGGCAGCTACGAGAGCGGATGCGCGGACTGGGCCACTTCCCTGCTAGCTATTTAGTTGGGTGCTGCGAGGTGGAGTGATGAGTGACTTACTGCTACACGTGCCTCGACAGCATTATCAGCCACGATCTTCTTGTCGTTAACGACATATGCGGTGGCTGAGGCACCAAGTGCCAATAGGGTAAGTGCGGTAAATCTCATGTTTAATAAGCTGTAAATTTGACAGTTATAACAGTTGGAATCTTGAATGAATGGAATGGTCTGCCAGCAGATGGTAAAGATGAAACAGGCTGAGAAGGTCTGAGAAGGAATGAGCACGTTCAACGCTTGCCAACATATTTTCTGGAACACACCCACCTTATATGGGGTGACCACTTACCCAGTGTCCTTCGCTTCGATGCTTGCGCGAACCGACGAAACCTGGATTCCTGAGACATCGCATTGACTGCGGCATGAAAGGAGCTACCAATCCTGCCACACGAGCCGCGTTCCTAATCAAGCGCGCGATTTCACGTTCGAAAGCGGAGGCGCAAGATGCGGCATATGAAATTCCATCTCCACTCTCGACACAGCAATGATGGCACCCAACCGACATTGACATCTCCGGAACAACCGAACATCAGCTGTGCCTGCATCAAACACTCAGTAGAATGCCCCGTGCTATTCCGGCGCGGCAATATCATCGCTTCCATATCGTCAGCGCTATGTTCGACTTGACGCTGACGCACGAAACCTGTCGAAGTTTGAGCGCCAACACTATTGGCTGTATACCCACCGGTTCGGCAGCCCGCGTCCGCACATGCAGCAGAATTACGGACCACGACACATTGATCGCGACAATCAGCGCGTACATAAGTCACGTACACCATCACTGGCTCGTTCTATCATACGCAAGTTGTGTCATGTCGTGAGAACGGCCCCACTTTTGTTCGATCGCCAAGCTGAAACAGTGGTGAAGGACTGTAAACTCCAAGACTTGGCTTAGCGCGGATCTCGAAACCCAAACACTACAATAACCAACGACAACATGATACAAAGCCCGCTCGGAGCGTCGCAGAAGGCTTGTCAGTTGCTTGTCGTGGGTTGGCGTCGTCGCATACGCTTATTGTTGCCTCAGGAAGACCATATACCTAGGTAGTTGCCTGAAGACAAACGCCACACGGCGCGAAATTCCGTATTCCCTGTTAGATAGCAGTCTGCCAGGCGCAACAGTCTTTCGTCGTTGAATCTCAGGCTTCCTTCATCATTCTGCGTTGAACGCATACCTCGCAGGTCGACTTACAACAACAATAACAATAATACTCTCTAATTATTCTTCTTCACAACAATTGCACGACCCTAATACTACAAACATGGAGAAACAAACACTTGCTGCCTCCTCGAATGACGACTATGAAAACGCGGCCTTTCTGAACACATCCTACCTCAAAGATCCCGAGACAACACGGCGGCGAAATTATGTTTACCTCACACTCTTCAATCTGTTCATATTCACATTGTCTATGCTCAGTCTGATCTGTGCCGTCATGAGCCAGAAAGATAGCTCAGGCCATTCGGCAGCCAAACTCATGGATCAATTCGACATCTTCTCGCCTGCCATGCACGAAGTCGAGTACTCACACGTCAAGTACTCGCTATCAAAGCCGCTTAACTCAAGCAAGTACGTTGGCATTACAGATGACGTAGAGAATGCATGGATGGACATTGCGTACCGTAAGTCTCAATCTCAATCATTCCAGAGGCGACTTGCTGACACACTACAGTGCCAGACCAGATGGTCTCCAAGGCCGATTTCCCAAAACTCAAAAAGCCAGACGACGCAATGCAAGTCACGGACCCTACCACCGGCGAGACCGGGTATCGCGTTGGCATTGAAGTCTTCCACCAGCTGCACTGTCTCAACCTTCTGCGCATGAGCACGTACCCAGATCACTACCAGAAAATCTCATGGAGCGACACCAACGATCCACCGGAGAAGGTGCGCGCGCACTTGGACCACTGCATCGAGATTCTGAGAATCAACCTCATGTGTCTTTCCGATGTGAATGTTTTCACGTTTCACCCGACCGAAGAGGAGGGTAAGCAGGGTATGGGCGGCTACTGGCCAGACTATGAGAGCGAGCATGTGTGCAGGAACTTTGATCACATAAAGGATTGGGCGAGGGCGAATGCTGTGCCTGACGCTGACGTTTAGCGTCCTAAGTACGTAGACGATATTGATCTCCGCTTGATTCGTTTAAGTTGGTTGCGCAGCATTGCAAACGTTCACGCTGACTACAAATGATGGAGTAGGTACATGATGTGTTCCCTCAACTGGAACTTGGAGCACTTATATCCCCTTCAGTGCCTAATGCGAAGCATCATGATATTACACTCGCTTTCTACCTAGGTATGGTCGCATGTCGTGGTTGTGTATTATCACGATGGCCACATCAAGGATGTAGTGGATTGGAGTACTGCCGCAATTCTCTTATGTGTAGGCTCGTCTATGGAACTATCGAGTGAAGCCAGTGAAGGCACTGTTCTAAGTTATCAGGTGACCTTATGCCACGCTAGTGACGTACTCACTCTCACTCTTAGCTCGCTCGTGTTATTAGCGAATAACCGGATTTGGCATACTGCAAATGAATGTAGAATGCCAGGTGCCTTTTGAAGACAATCAAGTCCACCCTCCTCCTCCGTCACCACACAGTATATACTGGCGACGTTAATGCCGTTAGTGGTGGAGAGAAGCCCTGAGTAGGAACTCACTTAGAGAATCGATCCTCTCTCTGAATTTCCTGTTGACTACAGAACTCGGAGTAATATTGGGCATATTTCACGGTTGTGGAGAAAACATTATAGCGTCGGTTGATGCTTGGACTATGGTTCGCCATAAAGAGGGTCTCAAAGGTCTCCAAAATAACTGTAGCTAGACACATATATGGAAACTTCTACTTCCAAAAATATTCTTTGCCTGGCCGCCATCGCACAACCTCCGGCATGGGCTATCAACTCCCCTTTCGATTCCTGGAACTACCAAGAGAGTTGCGCCTCATTGTCTACAAGCAGCTGCCACTCACAATAATAACGAAAACACTCACACGCCACGTCCCGGAACAATACGTTCATGGTTCCGGGGTATTCGAAGCTCGAGATACTGGAGAGAGCATGCTCTCACTCCATTACGCGGTGCCCCCATTCGCGCTTCTCGCCACCTGCAAACGTATACGACAAGAAGCTACGGGACTCATGTCCAGGAGACTAGACGAGTTCCAACCATGCATCTCGATCGTACAAGATGAACGCAAATTTGCACCACTCGATTCGCCTACTGAATATTGCTTCATTTTTGTGTTGGCCCTGCTTTCTGCTGCGCATAAAGAGCATATTTCGCTCGTCGATGCCGCAGAATTGGCACGTTATCGGGAGCTGATCACTACTCGCCAATTCGATCAATACACGGTCCCGGGACAGATAATCTGGATCCTGAATTTCACCCGATGCTATGTCCGATATGCGAGTAGGCATGAAGGTCAGCCTTGCATCAGGGTCCACTGGAGAAATACTCATTCGATCGTACCGCGCGTGTTCAAGTCTATTTTCGAATTCTGGGAGATTGAGTTCAAGATGGAGGTTGAGTTCAAGAACGGGTGCGTGATCTGGAGCCAGCAAGGGGCCGAACCTGTCTGAGAGGATGTTGGTCAAGTTCACGATCGGTTCTCAGGATAAGTGTAGAACGTTAGCTGTCATTGTGCATAGACATGATATGATGGTAGAGCTTTCAACTACCTAAATATGATACTTTTACGCTCGCAATACAGCTTCAGTGGCCTATGCGGTGGTCCATAGTCTCTCTTGAGCAGATAGCGGTGATCCGAATTCTGCGACGAAGAGTCAGGCTGGGGGTCGACTTTAAGATACGGAAGAACCCCAAGTTTCTCGTACACTATACCGCCAACTTGTCTGAGAATAATACCGTGCATAACACCGGAATGACCAAAGTAGAGTAGCACTGGCCACATCCTGTCGTACAAGTGCTCTGGGCTCGGAATTGGTCGGCTGTCTGAATAGTGCTTCATGATGGTAGCTTGACAGAGTTTGTGTCGTGCAGACTCGTCCAGGACATCCACGGTCGACGTGGATCCGCGATCGCTAAGATCATTATTGCTCCGACTCAACTGAAAATACCGGATGAGCCGGACATAGGTCACCCACCCCACTACGTGCAAACCGGTGCTGTATCGGTACAATTTGTACTCATCGGCCTGTAGCTGTGCAACGTAATCAGCCACACTGAATAGCTCATCCTCCTCCCTTTGTATCTTGACCGTCACGTTCTTAACGACGTTGCATGTCTTTGCCACTTCATGACCTGGCTTGATTCCAGCAATACCTCGCCAGCCTGTCCAGCTCCAGGATGGAAATCCGGCTCTCCGAGAGAGCCTGGTACCTTTCCAGTCGAAGCTTGGTAGCCAGAGCAAGGCAGATAGAAAGTGGTCTTGGACAGATTCTTTGCCAGTTGCACTGTACGCTGTGGAAGGAACCCCCCAGATGTGATAGATGGGTTTCTCTCTGCGAAGAAAGTGATGCAAAATGCCTGTAGATGCGTAAAGAACGTCTGAGTCGTGGGAAAGGCTCCTTAGCAGATACTCTTGAACACGCTCATAGATGTGGCTCTGAAGGGTCCCTGCGCCTTGTGGCGGGAAGGCTTGAGTGTGCTGCATCAATGGCTTGGCTTCGCGTTGGTATGTTCGGCTGAAGTTCTCCATGGGCCAAGTGAGACTTTCGCAAAAATGATGTTCGAGGCATTGGAAGTAAACTTGGGTGTCTGTGAATACGAGGCGTCGACGTGAAAGCAGTCCTTCCTGGTAGGTCCAGCCTCGTCTTCCCCAGTTGCTCGAGGCTACCATGTGATGCATATCGGGGATAGAGACCAGCTTTTGCCTCTGTCATAGACACTCTCTTGCGGGTGCCGTCCAGTTTTGGTGACACCGGGAAGTCCGTATCCAGGATCAGCCCCTGCAGCATCGATGATGGTAACGGCTGCATTGTTGTATATTTGATCCATACGTTGAATGAGCGCGTGCTTGGTGCTTGGATCAGATTGATCGATACAATGTCGATCGACCCATAGATATTGAAGGCCCAGCTTTTGGGTGACTATAATAGCATCCTCGACGACAGGCGATGTACGTGCTGGTAGTCGGAAACTAAAGACCGGTGATTCTTTCGAGCGTCCCCAACAGTAGCTCAGTGCTGCGAATTGAAGGTTCTCAGGTAGATGAAGTATCTTGCGTGAGGAACAATCGATGACCTGGAGGCTCGGTACAGCTAGTGGTTGTTCGCGGCCACAACTAGTCGAGTGATTCGCTCGACAGTGCCTGAGCCAACCTCTGACAACTTCCCAGTCAAGTTTGTCTCTGTCAATAATGCGTGCATGTAAGTGGTGATCTACATTGGCATAAATTCGATTGGAAATGAGCCAACCGCTAGACCCTCCACGAATAACATGTGTGCGACTCCTTTGTACCTTGAATTCGAGCCCGATGCCTCCAAAACACGACCATACGGCGACGTACTGATCCGGACTTGGTTTTGAACTGTCTTTGTGGAGCGGTTTCATTCTACACACGAGATTAGTATTCGCAGAATCATCAACAGCAGGCTCTCCTTACAATTTGGCGAATAGTTTACAGAGCTTGCAGCCCTCCCGGCTCGATAATCTGTGCGGCGGCAGAGGACGTTCACGACTCGCTCCCAGCTCGGAGATCGCCTTCCTGCAGGGTCGCAGAATGGCCCTACGAATGCGAACCCAGACAAAGAATTAGAGGTAGATCTGCGACTCGGTGCGCGGCCTCGGTACATTGGTGTTTGTTGATTCGGCATGAGTATCTTGATTGTGAGATGTGAGACGACAGCTGACCCTGAAGGAGATTGCTCAAGTCTGAAAGAGATCGCTAAAACCTGAGGTTACGCATAGGACAAGGGCATCGCACAATCGCAATGCCCCACCACAGAAGCCAGAACAGTAGTTCACATCCTCAAGGTTAGAGGGCGCAGGAGGAAGAGCAGGGTTCTGGTTTGGTTTTGCATCGGCTTTATCCACAGAGGTAGAGCGGGAAATCTGGTATTCACAGATGACCAAAGAGGGCTGATTTGGAGTAACTCATCCCACACTTCCGGCTGAAGCGACTGCTACTTATCATGGGCGTCTCGCAGTTTCTCGAAGTGCGCTTTGGTCTCGTCTCCCAATCGTCCCTCTACGTCCGCCAATATTGTACATACAAGACTGTAGTTGTTGGACAAGAACCTCTCCTTTTTCCTCGCATCGCTAATGGCTTTGCTGAACTTATTGAGGTATGCTTCATACTCGCTTCTCAGCCTACCTACGGAAACGCTCACTGGTTCATCGTCTCCCGCTTCCGATGAGAGCGCCAATATGCCGTGCAGTAAGTTGGCAAACCTTTGCGTAAGCGGAGTCGGTGCTGTAGTGTTTGCGCTAGCAGAACTTCCACCAAGCAGTGCTGCGCCGGTACTTGGGCGGTTTGGTAAAGATGCGGTGAGTTTCTGTAACGACGTACAATGCAGGTCGAGGATCTGCTGGAAACGTGGCCAAAGAAGCATGTTTGTGGCGTTGATGTAGCCGTCCAATGATGGCACCTTTCTTCTTTGCAGCTCGAATGCAAAATGCTGGTTCAGTCGCACACAGATCAGTATCCCTAGGGTGTCTGTTGTCGTCTCAACCAGCTGCTTCGTCAAAGTTTGGCTCATTGCTAATGTGGGTTCAAATATTGCGGCAAAGGTGCGCGACATTGCATGGAAGTTCTGTGAGGGCGCAAAGTAGGTTGAGAGGAAGGTATACTCGAAAGACGCATTGTCAATCAGTGCGAGGTTGAAACTCCGAAAGGGGACTTCAAGGTAGTGCGCTGACTTCTCTTCTTCTACAACATGAGATGTGAGCGCATTTGTGGACGAGCTTTTCAACGCATCTCGACGTCGCCCCAGCGAGAATGCGTCGTACGTGGAAGGCGCGTTGCGTGACTGACCAAGAAGCGTGCCACCTCGCTTGGTGTTAGGATCCTCGCCGAGAACGTCGTACTTGTCCAATGCGTGCACCTGAAGCTTCTCAAGGGACGTACGATACCGCGTGAAATGGTTCAGGTAATACCAGCGCATCGTAAAGATGTATGCCTGGCTGATCTGCTGTGCCAGCTCAGGCTGATGTCTTGAAAGGAAAGCGTACAGTTCCTTGTACTTTAGAAAGGCCTGTTGCTGTATGACTTGTGCGTTGATCGAGGGCGAACGGATGGCTTTGATCTGTGCGACAATGTAGTCCCGTATCCGTTCAACAGCACGGTTTGTAAGATTGTCAAGCAGAGGTTTGATGTCGGAGAGGGCTCCCAAGTCAGGCTGCTCCTTGGATTTGGCGTTGACAATCTTGGAGCGTTTCTCGATGTCCGCTAGAGCACGAACGAAGGCCTCGTCGACCGGCCCTTCCGCAATCTTGCGCACAATAGCTGGCGATATGCTGATGTCCTCAACTGCAGGGCCTAGCAACTTCTCGACCGTCTTCCTGTTCTCGAGCTTCGTATTCAGAGCTACCGAACGGTTCTGCAGAGACTCTATCTCAGCGGAGACGGCCTCAAGGTCTGCCTGGAAGTTTGTAAGGTACGTTTCCACAGACTTCAACACCTCGTCACACGCTATGATAGACCGGTGCAGGTCCTCGAACTTGTCTCTCTCCTTGTCATCTGCAGGCACAATGAGCGCAGGGCACGAGGACAGAAGACAAAGACGTACATTCTTCAACTGATTGTGCGCTATATGTATGTACAGACGTGTCCTGTTGAACGACGGCCTCTGCGAATTCATGGAGGCTAAGCTCCCCAAAGTCGATCTCCGCATCCAAATCGTCTGGCTTATGCTGTATTATCTCACCATTGCCGTTTGTGTTGATCGACTTCCTCGGCGGTCCTCCCATAATAGATGCCAGCACCTGCATTGGATCGGCAACGTTGGGGGAGATACCGCCCGTGGGGCGGCGGCGCAGTTGTTCACCATTTGGCCCGCGTGCCGTCGACGGTAAACTCATGTTCGAAGCGCCTGGGGAGATGAGTGATAAGGATGACGTTCGAGGCTGCAAACCAGGTCTGATAGGCAGCGGGCCCGGCCCTGGATAACCCCTTCGAGCGGGCGAGTACGAGTCCCGTCGCGGGGGGGGCGTGCCCGCGGGCGTCGAGTACTGCGATAGCCTGTCTAGTCCCCACATGTTGCTTCGCGTCTCTTCAAGGGCGCATTGAGGAAGGTGAAGGCCGGCAGCCGTCGCCCTCCTTGGCGCACGGAGCCGGCGATAGTTTCACCGCGCAGGGGTGCCCGCTCTTGGCGATGGGAACGGCTAGCGATTGCCCCTCAGGACTCGAATCAAAATCCACCCGTGCAGACTTCTCTTCATCCTTAAAGTCCGCCTTTTCCACCCCACCACCCCAGACACCCGACCAAACAACAGCCTCTTCCTCACCCGTCGCAAACGACTTTCATTCATCACCATGGCCGACGACGCGCAGGTACGTTCCCCAAGGCGCCTGCATGTGGCCCTACCCCACCTTTTCGGCTCGCCGCTGCTCGCTACGCGCAGGCATCACGCTGCTCACAATGCGCTCCCTCAGCACAACGCTGACTTCAATTCGTAGCATGAGCACACCTTCGAGAGCGCCGATGCCGGCGCCTCCACCACTTTCCCCATGCAGTGCTCTGCTCTGAGGAAGAACGGCTTCGTCTGCATCAAGAACCGCCCTTGCAAGATCGTCGAGATGACCACCTCCAAGACCGGCAAGCACGGTCACGCCAAGGTCCACTTGGTCGCCATCGACATCTTCACCTCCAAGAAGCTTGAAGAGCTCTGCCCCTCCACCCACAACATGGATGTCCCCAACGTCCGCCGCCAGGAGTACCTCCTCGTAAGTGCAACCCTGCTCCCTCGGGAGGGGAAATGCCAAGGCTTACACCGCACTACAGGTCGACGTTTCTGAGGATGGTTTCCTTTCCCTCATGTCTGACGATGGCTCCACCAAGGACGATGTCAAGCTTCCCGATGGTGAGGTTGGTGACAAGATCAACAAGCTCTTTGTCGACGAGAACAAGGACACCAGTGAGTGAAACCGAGCATGGACAATCACTGTACACAACCACTAACCTGAAACAGGCGTCATCGTTCTCACTGCCATGGGTGAGGAGGCCGCCATTGACGCCAAGGAGGCTCCCAAATAAATGAGTGTTGGATACATCGACTGTCGGCAGAGGGCAAGTCGCGGAGTTTCGACGGGCTCCGACCGGAAATCAGATTGCTCGAGGCTTCGTACAGTCTTGGGCGAAGCTGCATCTTCTGCGGTTACTCTGGCATTCCTCAGGGCGATTTACCCGCGCTGATGGTTCCCAATGCTTGTGGTTTACGGACGGATTTGGGGTCTTGCATTGCCATGTGTGGGAAACTATTTACGAAAACGTTTCCCTTTCCTAGATATATCCCTTACGACAAACGAATAAAAAGGTGATGATGTTACGGCAAATGCCTGGTTTTCAACTGGAAACTGAGTGAATGTGGGAAATCAGTGGCGCTAGCGTGCGAACTTGACTTTCTTTGCGAAACCTCGGCCTTGATTAAACATACATCGTGACTGCAAACAACTTACACAAGATTGACTTACATTTCCCCGGGGATCCAAGTAATCAGATTACAATTGGCTATCATGCCTTTCTGAGACTGCAGCCTGCGCCCAAGGATCCCAGCTCTGTTGCGATTGGTCGCTGTTTTGTGGGTCCTACGGTCCGATCCTTACATTCAACCTCAGCTGGGACACACCGAGCAGCAGTGAATTCGACAGAGGACTATGCAAGCATGGATTCAAGGCTTGAAAAGGGTCCAGTGTGTGGCGTGGAGAACTGCCGATCTCGATGGTATGAAGAAGGCGAAGACGGCTACCGCTACTGCCAGAACGGGCACCAGCAGTTCGTGAGTAGCAGTGCGGCATGAGTGATGAAGCTGCATTGACATCTAGTAGGGTTTGATTCGAGCTGCGGACGACGATGATGATTTCACCCTTGCTACTACAACTAGGACACGCAAGAAGAAAGATGCTGACGACCAAGTCAAGATTGCTAAACGTAAGTTTTGAAAAGTTTGTCTTGTTTCATGCTATCCTATGCTGATGATATGAATCAGACTTCCATGGACAAGTGGGTCTTGACCTGTATCTCAAATGTCTCCAACTTATCTTGCGACACCAAGTGTGGTTCTTGGTGAAAGAGAAGGGACTACCGGAAGAATTAGAGCTGCTTACCCTTGACCTGTGGGCTCTTCGGATAGCTCAGTTTGGCGACAAAATCGCCAGCGATAGTCATGGAAACTCGCAATCTCAGTCACAAGTCTTCAATACTCTCGAGACCGATGACAGCGAGACTGACGACGCGCAAGGCACTCTCGGAAGTGCCAAAGGCCGAGAAAAGAGGCTCCACAATGTGCCCAATCTTCTTGACTGCTTGGCATTATGCTATCTTAGCATCCTGACGCTGCGATTACCGATCACCCCAGGAGATATATATCACTGGGCCACGGAAGGCAAGCTGGCTTACCGAGGAGCGATTAAGCACGTACCTTTACCGATGCGAGACCACCTGCCACCTTCGTATCATGCCACTTTAAATCCCAATGCACTCCTCAAGTACAGGCGATTTTACGCGACAGTCACTGATCTGCAAGTCAGCCTCACGAATGAGTACAAGATAGCTTGGGCGCCGCTGAACCACCGTCTTCTGCTCTTCCGTTTTATCAAGGAGCTGGCTCTGCCCCTCGAGGTCTACGATTGTACCATCCGACTCGGCAAGCTTCTTAGCCATAAATTCGTTATACCCCAGAACGGTGAGAGGCGACTTGGTGTGCGACATCTACCAGAAGTCCAGCTTGCTGGTTGTCTTATTGTGTGTGTCAAATTGCTCTATCCATTTGATAGTAGTAGAAGACACCCACATTTGCCCGGTGAGCCCACAGCGGCAGTCGTCGATTGGCCATACTGGCAGGAGCAGATACAGTCCGCCAAGTCAGAACAGGGAAGTGAAAATCGACGGTACACAATCGAGGAGCTGACCAAGCTTGAGGAGCAAGATGTCTTCGATATGGCGCCGGACCGGCTGGACCAATATCTTGACTTCTATGCGGATACGTTTCTTGACGATGCGGAGATCAAACGCACGAGAGAAACAGATGATTTTCGCAATGCGATATATGGCATGTTCCCTATCGATCGACAAACAACGGGTATGTCTGACGAGAACCTGGAAGCACGGCCAAAGGAAGACGACATGGCGACGGTCAGGGCTGTGCATGGCTCCATGCAAGCAAGGTCTGAAATAGCCGATGATGACTTTGGCCTTGGGGTACTGCGGCCAGGCCAGTCATACAGACCCTACAAGAAAGAGGACGAGCTGCCAGAGCCCGCAAATGTATTTTACAAAGAGGTTGCGAAGTTGGCTGGGTTGTCCATGGACATGACGATGATGGCGGTCTTCTACACGGATGCGAGGATTGAGAAGTGGCGCAGGAAGCAAAAACATGTTATCGAGCGAACGGTGGCCGAGAAGACTGATTGATTCATATGTAGTCCAACGCCGATCTAGAGTTCAGGGGTGATAAATAACGAACATCTTGCTCGCAGACCAATACAAATATCCAAATTCTGGCTCATAGCATCCCGTACTAGCTCACTGAGTTTTCAGCGGAAACATAATACAAGCTATGTGCACTTTACCAGAATTAAGCAGATGCTGGGAGATTCCTGGCTTGCTGATGTGAGTCCATATCAACCTCATGAAGAGAGAAGACTGCAGGGGCCTGTAGTGCACTGCTTAAAATCGCGTGTTTATCCTACAGCGATCAACTAATGCCCGACCGCACGCGTTCGATTTGTTGATGCTAGTAGAACTTGTTGGTGTCAAGGTCGCCAAAGAGGTTTGGTGGGGTGAGGGTGGCAAAATAAGCAGGCGCATTAGGCGAAAGCGGTAAGAGCCGCGCCAAGCTACTGCCGCCCACACTCTCGAAATTCACGCTCGTCGACCTCGTCTCTACTGTTTGTTACTAACCCCAGCTTCACGACAGTCAAGATGCAGGTATGTCGGATCTCCAAATCTGCCCATCACACATGCGACCTCTTTCCTTTCAGGCGCAGTAGATCTGGACACGGCTTCACGTCTTCCGCGTCCGCTACTGCGCTCGACTGCGCTCCAATGTCTTCGCCAATGCGCAGCACGCTTCTACTACACTTTGCGCGCTTGTGCTAATAGTCAAATCAAGATCTTTGTCAAGACCCTGACGGGCAAGACCATCACCCTTGAGGTCGAGTCCTCTGACACCATCGGTACGCACATCCCTTCACACCGTTACGCCACCGCACGACACCGCACGTCTCCAATGAAGCATCGCCGGAATTGCGGGTGGCAGCGGAAGCAATGGGAAGGAACAGGAGACTAACTTTGGACAGACAATGTCAAGTCCAAGATCCAGGACAAGGAAGGCATTCCCCCGGACCAGCAGCGCTTGATCTTCGCCGGCAAGCAGCTCGAGGACGGCCGCACTCTTTCCGACTACAACATCCAGAAGGAGTCGACTCTCCACTTGGTCCTCCGTCTCCGTGGTGGTATCATCGAGCCCTCGCTTAAGGCCCTTGCCTCCAAGTACAACTGCGACAAGATGATTTGCCGCAAGTGCTACGCCCGCCTGCCCCCGAGGGCTGTCAACTGCGTATGTTTCCATCATGCTCGTCACGTCGGCGATTTTACCGTCATAACGTGACGTACGAGTCCTTCGGAAACAGCCTTGGCTAACAATCTCACAGCGCAAGAAGAAGTGCGGTCACACCAACCAGCTCCGCCCCAAGAAGAAGCTCAAGTAAATCATTCGCACAACGGCGTTTGGCGCGAAAGGGGTCGGTCGAGGTGGAACGAATGCGACGAATGCATGTGATGGACAGTCGAATGAAAACACTGGTCCTTTTGCACATGGAGTCATATCTGTGCTTATCACTCGGCTAAGGAACATGATGATGGGATTGGGGCCTGTAGAGTGAATACGATTCTACTTTTCCTTCTTGCACAGAACTGTCCCTAGGATCTTGAGCAGAGAATATCATGAAGCAATCACCACCATCTTCCGCGTCTTTGTGCGTTGCCATCACGTGAGCTTATATCAGTACCTTTTCGTGACGTCACGGTCGCTTCTTCTTGAGTTTTTGGAATCGACACGTCTCGCTGCGAGCTTGAGTTGTATCAGTATACGATTGTTGAGGGGTAGCAGGTTCCTCGTGTTCGGACTCCATGCCGCGATCAACAAAAAACACCAAGTGTGTGCACAAGAGCAGGGGTGACGAATAACTCGCATTGTGGCTACGGCTCTGTATGTGTGCTGAATGTAGCATTATGCAACTATTCGCGCCCAACCCAGAAACCCTCCAGAACGACTTTTCCACCGCGACCCGCCGCATGTTCATAACTCATCCAAAGACATTGAGAGCCCTCCACGACATGCCTTCTCTAACCCACAAACTGAGCGATCCATATCGGAACCGGAAGAGCCACCTCAACGACCTTAAGGACTAGAGCGTAAAGCGATTGAGGGTACTCTGTAAAAGGTTAGAGGCGGTGGTATCTTGGAGCCAAGCTGTACATGCCAATGATGGGGTTTTGGTGATCCAACAGAAACGTGTGCCCATTGAGCAATTTGGTAGATGGTGGTACAGAACCGAGCAGAAAACAGGAAAGGGGAATTGGAACTTCGGAAACCGACACCAAGTAGAAGAAATGGTATCGTGAACGCCTTGCTATGCAGTGAAGGAATCGGAACATCGTGTAGTTTGTGGGGGATTGTAAGCTGAAGAGCAATCGCCTGTCAATATCGGGGAAGTCCTAAGGTTGTCTTGCTGGAGGTAGGTAGGACGTGCTCATACGCGGGGTTTCTTCCAGTAGTATTGCTACAAGAATTAGTAACGGCAAGCAGTGCTCTATGCGATACTACGCACCTTGTGTGTCTTCCTGACGGAGCGGAGACCAGTGCTGCGCATGCCAGCCTGAATAGTCTCTCGCCTCATCTGATCGGGGTCCATCTCTGGAACGTAGTAGTACTCGCTCTCCAGCGGCTTGCCGGCAGCATCTTTGCCCATGCGTGGGATCTCTCCGACGCAAGAAGTCTGTTCCAAAATACTCTTCAGGTCAGACTGCGACAACTCCGGCAGTGGTGTTGCCGAACGGCTACGCTCCTTCTGATCTTCAGCGCCCTTAACCTTGTTGAAACAAGCTTTGAGTTCAGCAGGAAGGTTGCTGTGAATCGTCGATAGGGGGTGGGAGTGAACGCGGGAGTATGCCAGCTGGTTAATGACGTGGTTCTTGATGGGGGACTCCCTGAAGCGCACAGCGTCGAAAGAAGCTGGTCTCGCGGAGGGCGACACCAGTGGCTTGCGAGGAGGCTGCGGCGTATTCAAAAGCCCAGGTGTAGCGGTAGAGAAGGACTCAAGTCCGCTGAGAAGGTTCTGGCCGAATGGTCCAAACGAGTGAACGACAGGGTCATTCTCCTCGTCATTGTCAGAATAGTCATCCTCGCCGAACGACGGCGTGAAGCTGTTCTTAGGGCCTTTACCCTTTGCAGCAACCTCCTGGCTCGAGCCAATGGGCGAGACCGTAGGGCGTGTGAAGGTCATCTCAGGATCCAAGAGAGTAGAGCCTTCATCTTGCACATCGGCATCCTCGAATACCTGGACACCACCCACCGGGGCATTGGGGCCAAGCGCGTCGAAAACAGGCTGACGCATTGGGCTCTGCGACACGGGGGAGCGGGGGATGACAGGAGGGCTGGAGTCGAAGGCACCCTGTGTGTTACGACGTGTGGGTGTAGGCATGTCCTCCTCCTCCGACTCCCACGAGAACTTTGATACCGGGATGATTGGCCAAGCAATCACGACACGAGTATCCTGCACGTCCAGCATGATCTCCGTTTCCGGATTCTCTGAAACGTACGTGTCTCCCTTTGCCAGCTCGAACACACTGCCACCGCAGTGGACCTTTGCTCCATTCCACCCTAGGCACTCGACATCGATGTGACCGCGAGGGTAGGCCGAATCGGGCGCGTGATAGGCGGCTTGGACGTGAACGCGTGAGATGAGACGATTTGTGGACAGCTGATAGTCCGCAGAGTTCGATGACCGCCCCATACGAAGCAGCTCTCCATTTGCGGGGAGGTCGACGGTAGGCACAGCGCCGAGGGGGATCCGCTCTGAGAGAGCCGACACGGCGCGTTGCAGGACCGGCCTTACGTGACGCGGCGACGAGAGATTGAGAATGCCAGTCGACGAGGTAGGGACAGGAGTAGGGTAGTACTTGAGCTGCTGTCTCGCGAATGATGGAGAGTCTTCGTCAAACTTGCGTTTTGAGGAGCCGGGGCGCGGAAATGGCGATGACGAGAAGTTGTCCTCGCCAAAAGCGGGGAGCAGCGACGGCTTCTGCGAGTGCGTCGACAACGACTTGGGCGTCGATGCCGACGGCAATTGCTGCGCCAGCTTGCTCGGGCTGGAGTCCATGTCGCCCGCTGAGCTGCTCGAGACGTGAGGCACGCGGCGTGTCGACGGCTCTGACCTGCGTGGACGTGTTCCGAGGGCGCCTAGCGTGATGCCGGGAGCACTGAACACTGTCAAAGGAGTGCGGGTTGAGAAAAGTCTCGTGCAGGGCTAGAAGGAGGTCAGAGAGACGCGGCCATCAGGTCAGACTCGATTTTGAGGCACGTCGACGCGGTTCACGGGTGTGGAGACGAGCGAAGTCAGGTCTCGGTACGGCAAGCGCGTAGGAGCTCAGGCCGTTTCCAGGAATTCACCCAGCCTACTCTCGCCTCGCCATCTTGCCAATTGTAGATGACGATTTGAATTATCATCACCTGCACTACTTTGGATGCTTCGCCTTTAATGCGTGCCGCCTTGTAGAATCCTCATACATACTTGCTTGCACGCTCTACTCAGCGGAGTGCTTCGGCGACCACGTCTCCGTTCGCTCATAAGCCTTGTGCACGAGCACAAACGAACACGCCTATTACATCAGGTCTTCTCTCGGCTACGTCTTGAACTTGTTTTTCGCTCCGTGTGCCAGCCCCTTCATGCTGCATGTGTTTGCTAATTCACCGCTGTCAATTGGCGGCGCCCTACACGTTGAAAGATCTGCCTCCACGTAGCAAGCAAATAGACAGCACTCTGACATGCATATGACCCGTGGTTTGGAATTCTGAGACGCCAATTTCCGAATGAATCCTCTTGGCTTGGAAGGGAAGTTTACGACGCGTGCTCAAATGCATGAAGTACCCAAAGCTGCAGAACACGAAGCAGAGCCTTCGAAGGCACTGATGTAGAGAGTTCTCGTCGCCGGTAAGTCGTAAGCCCGGCGTAACATCCTCTATCAGACGCACGTATCCAGCCGCGCTCTGCACAGCTACGTTGATCGATACTTCCTTGCAGGCCAGTAAGCCAGAGCCATGTCCAGCCTAAGTGGAACTGGCAGACTAGACGCATGCAGAGCAAACGTCACGCAAAGGAAAAACTTTCTTTGCATCGGGCCGTGTAGCTGAACACGGAAGATGCGCGCACGACGCAGCTTGCTACATTAGTGGAGCTATGAGGCAGACGCGACGGGTGGTACAGACGCGTCAAGAAACTTTAGTAAGGCTGTGCACGGAGCCGCTATCGTTTCGGCTGGCCCAGTAAGGACGCTGATCGATAGCATCAAAGGCACAGGAGACGGCAGAGGACGAAAGTGAAAAGGCTATCCTCGCAACTAGTCTGCCATTGATCGTGAATTCTGCACACAAAGATAAAAGGCTGAAGTTTAAAAGAACATCTTGAAAAGCGTGGATCTTAGAAGCTACCCCACAATTTGAGTTAATCGCGCTTCACGACGTCGTTACTGGAGCAGAGCTTCCTGACGTTGGATCATGACAGAAAGCGCTCTGGACGGAGCCTGCAGAACATATATCAAAAGGTAGTCGGCATTGTCAGAACACGCATGGATCTCCTGCACGCGAATGGAGTCCTCGCGTGTCGTGAGATTTCGACGCGTGATTGGTTAGAATCGGCTACGATTTCCCGAAGAAGTAGGCGCGAACCAGCCCCGCTCATGTGGGCCGCGGCCAAATATATTGCCGAGCCCGCGAAAAAGTCAAGAGCGACCAGGGTCTTGTCAGTTGGCCGAGAATTTCGAGGAGCGAACTTTTCCAGATCGACATATCGCAACAATGGCCAGATCAAAGCAAGTAACGAAAAAGGTTGAGAAGAAGGTCGAGAAGAAGGCTGAGGCGCCTCTTACCACCAAGAAGCAAAATGAGACTCCATACCAGCTGGATCCTGCGCAAGTCGAGCGAGCGGCGAATGCGCTTGTTGCGCACATGAAGAAGCACAAGGAGGAGAAGGAAGCCGTCGGGACCAAGGACTTGATGGCAGATGAGGATGAGGCTGAGCCGAGCGACCAGCCCATCTTCCTCAGTGTTTCCACCAAGAAGCACGTCAACAACACCAACAGCCTGAAGCCTACTAAGATGTTAGTCTACGCTTCACAGAATGCGTACGGATATCTACTGATACTCGTATAGTACTCTCCCCCATCCGATCATTGCGAGCGACGCCAAGATTTGCATCTTCACCAAAGACCCCCAGCGAGCATACAAAGACCTTGTTGCATCCGACGCATTCCCTGCTGCGCTTCGCGAGCGGGTTGGTCGCGTTCTCGGCGTCGAGAAGCTGAAGAAGAAGTTTAAATCATTCGAGCAGAAGCGTGCTCTCCTCGCTGATTACGATATCTTCATGGTCGACGACCGCGTCGTCAAGATTGTTGCCGACTTCCTCGGCAAGGTTTTCTACGGCGGTAAATCCAAGCGCCCAATCCCGATCAGATTGACCGCTGGCGCATTTGTGGACAAGACTGTGAAGAAGGATAAGGAGCCCCAGAATATTGTCGGCACACCACAAGGCGTCGCAAAGGAGATTGAGACCGCACTGAACTCGACATATCTCAGCATGAGCGCCTCGGCCAACACCTCAATCAAGGTTGGCAATCTCTCCCAGTCTGCTGCGCAGATCAAGGAGAACACCGAAGCCGTTATCGCTGCTATCATCCCCAAGCACATCGAGCAGGGTTGGCGAAACGTTCGCAGCCTGCACATCAAGGGCCCTGCCACAAAGGCTCTGCCCATCTGGCTCGCTGACGAACTGTGGATCGATGACGCTCAGGTGCTCGACGAGCCTTTCCAGAAGAAGAGCATCGGCGAGGGTAAGACCGCACAGACAAAGCGCAAGTGGGAGGAGTGGGAGGAGGAATTGCTCGATGAGGAGGACTTCGCAGAGAAGAAGGCAAAGCGTGAGGCTAAGAAGGCGAAGAAGGCCGGGCCCGCAAAGAAGAGCTCATTGAGCAAGGAGAAGCGGAAAGCATTGAAGCAGGACGCGCTCTCGTCAGTCCAGACACCGCTGATTGCATGAGCTGCTGTGACATGAGTAATTGCATATGACGGCGCATTGGCGTTAGGGGGCTCAAAAGATATGTTGCATAATGAGCAAAATACCATTTGCGAATCGAGATACTTTTCCGGTAATCTTTACCTACGATCCTGCAGCCACCATGAGTCCTAAGCTTATATCGTGCAATACTAAAGCCTTCGAGTGAGGCGCGTATCATTAAATGAACGAACAAGGGCCTCATGATGCTCCGCTTTGGGACTCTCCCAGTATATCTCAATATGCTGTCAAAGAACAAAACCTCCGTCTACAGCCCACAGTAAGTCACGGAAATCTTCAACAGCGACATTCATTTGGTTGTTTGTTGTCCAAGGGTTGTTCTCCTTGGAAGTGTGCTGCCAGCGCCCGCACGGGCGTGCCTCGGCCCTCATTGGCTCAGGCACGTCGCTGACGACATGTCCAGCGCGCCTTCAACCTCCTACTTGCGCCTCCGTAGGCAACGCAAAAACAACACACTATAAACTGCCGAAATGCTGAGATCCGTATCGCTGTCGGCGCTGCTACTCATCGCACGAGTTTTCGCCTCACCCTTATCTGAGCCCTCCGGCGACCCTCTCCCTCTCCTCATCTGGCATGGCCTAGGTGACAATTACGCGGCCGACGGTCTCGCAGAAGTCGCCTCTCTCGCAGAGGAGGCAAATCCAGGAACCTACGTTTATATCATCCGCCTTGATGAAGATGCTTCCTCCGACCGCACCGCGACCTTCCTGGGAAACGTCACCGAGCAAGTAGCCAGCGTCTGCGCCGCCATCACCGCCGATCCTATCCTGTCTACAGCACCCGGCGTCAACGCCCTTGGTTTCTCGCAGGGGGGGCAGTTTCTGCGTGGTCTTGTTGAGCGCTGCGGCGGCGATGATGGCATCAAAGTCAAGAACCTTGTAACATTCGGTAGCCAGCACAACGGCATTGCAAAGTACCAGCTTTGCAAATCCACCGATTGGCTCTGCAAGGGTTACATCGGCCTGCTCAAAGCGAACACTTGGGGCGCGTGGGTACAGGGCCACCTCGTTCCGGCACAATACTTTAAGGCTGTCGACGAGGAGACGGGCGAGCCGACCGAGGAGTATCTTACCAATAGCAATTTCCTTGCAGACATCAACAATGAGCGCGTACTTAAGAACGTGACCTACGCGCATAATCTTGCGCAAATAGACAACTTTGTCATGTACGTCTTCGGCAATGACACAACAGTCATTCCCAAAGAGTCGGGATGGTTTGCGCAGACAAACCTGACCAGTGGAGAAGTGGTTGAGTTAAGAGACAGGAAAATCTACAAAGAGGACTGGATTGGGTTGAAGAAATTGGATAAAAAGGGTGGTCTTCACTTCAAGACAACAGAGGGTGAACACATGACACTAGGGGACAAGTTGTTGAAAAATGTATTCAAGGAGTGGTTTGCGCCGCCTAAGGAGAGTTGGAAGAAGACATTCGAGAACGTTGTGCAGGAAGTCATTGAGTTGTAGCTGTAGTTGCTATTGGAAATACGATCAGCTCAAGTTCAGCAACATTCTGAGGCTTGACGTCTAAGCATGTGGAAAGAAGTACAGTGCCCACTTAGCCGAATCAGCAAGTGTGATACCTCTGTAACTCATTCCCATCGGACGCTGACCAGTCCTCCAGGTCCAACCATCCGGTACACGAGCCATCCGAGCCATCACGGCGTGTAACCACTGAGTCCTTTTTTCTCGGTGGCTTCCCTGGCTCAAGCCGATCAGTTCTGCGAAAGGTATCCTCCATAATCCCCTCGCTCACACCAACTTGACTTTTGACCTCGATTTTGTCGCCCATCTCGTTGCTCTTGATAACGGCCACGATCGCATCCCTCAACACTTGCATGGCTCTCTCGTTAGTGCCATCTTCCGCCCATACCAACAGCCGCTGTGAGAAGTCCACGCTCTCCATCGGCACTCTCAACATCCTGAACGCATGTTCAGCCGAGGTCACGAGCTTCGCCGCTTTCAACGCCGTCAGGTCCAATGTCGCGGTTACAACCTGATCACCCGGACACTGCTGTTGCAATGCCGTTGCCCTCGCACGAGCACGCTGATACTCCGTTTCTAGGGCCACAAACGGCAGCTGCAAGTCTAGTGGTGTAGAGCCAGGTGAGTAAGAGTCGCGAATCAGGACCAGAGAGGACTGTAGCCAGGTCGATGCGCTGCTCAGGCTGGAGACTTCATCGGTCTGCGTGGCGTCAGCTGGTAGCCTGTGGAGCCGTGACAGGAATGGCCCCTGGATATTAAGATCGGATGCAAGGTGGACGAGGAAGCAGATCATGGACGAATTGGGTTGTTTACTAATGGCCTTATCGGACTCGGTGATGGAGGCAAATATTGAGCCCATGGCGGTGTATACATTGAATTTCGAGCGATCTTTTGAGGTTAGTACGTGGAGTGCTCATTTGGTCTGTGTCGACTTACCCAGACAGGACTCTTTGCCAGATTCGTTCCGGACGATTGTTGAGTCGCTCTTGAGGTGCTCTGTCTCCCGTCCAATGAGCCTTCCTGCATGGAAGAATTTCTTGAGTCGTTGCTTCGTGCTGGCTTCTCCCTCCTTGGCTTTGAATGGCTTGGCCATCACTTCTGAAGTCCATCGCTTGAACGAGGCCAGCCCTTTCCGTAGGAAGTTTTGATCCACAGAATGTCCACTCGACTCGCTCTCAAGAGACAAAATTTCGAAGTTGTGGTTGCAGCAGTCGCAATACGGTGGAAGGTAGCGGTCGCGAAAGAAGTCTACCACAGAAGACAGCATGTTTAAGAGATACTTGAGACTAAGCTCAACTATCTTGGGATGGCGCTTTTAAGAGAGCGCGAGGATATAAGAGTATTAGTAAGGCTGCAAAAGAGTTTGTGAGAATATCTTCGCGTCTAAAGATATTCCACTTTGCGCGAACGCATCTCTCTTCGAGTACCAAGGCTCGCCATTGTTGAGCCTGAGCAGGGTTTTATCGTTGACCCTCATTGACCCTGAGTCATAGGAAGAGGTCGAATCATCGTGATGATAGCAAAAGGGTTCGTGGCCCTTGGGTCGATATTATTACGGGGCAAAACTGCGAACCGTACACGTCAAGTGCAGGGCGGCCTCCTTCAAACACCACACACATTACTCGACTCTCTTCTTGATAGCACCCTTGAAGACAATTGAGTCTCTAGTCTTTCCAAATACTTGAGATCTGTCGTTTGGCAACCAGTTGATGTGCGGAGGGTGACCCTCTGATTTAATTTTGAGGCCGGGTAGGGGCAGAACTGAAGTGTATCACCATGTATCATGTGAGAATTGCAGCGGTCAGTTCAAGTGTCACAGGCGTGACGCCCACTGTCTACCTCAAACAGTTGACACGCACCTATATCAATATCAGCAAACCCTCGATATGTCAATGTTTGAGTTGGCTATCATTCGGCGTGTTGCACAGACAGCAGTTGACGCCAAAGATCGCTTCACCGGGCGCTTAAATTGAGGTCTTTGCATTAGTCCTTCGCTCAATCGCTTAGTGGTATCTTAGAGCCGTGCAGACTGACTGCAAAATTATCTTGTCACATTATCTGAAGGTGGTAGCTCACAACGTCACTGCCGTCGACAACGCCAGGTGCCGCCTTCACTTCTTCCACGCCCGTTTGTTTACAACTCGACTAGCGGGGAACCAAGACATATATCAATAGCGCTGCACATACAGCTTTTTGTCTGTGTCTACGGTCACTCACTGCTCATTATCACCCACGCTCACTCGTTGTCCGTTCACACCCACGCTCGTTTCCAGTCCCTCGATTTCAACTCAACATCTTGGTCATCTGCAAGGCATCAAACATCAGTAAAACACTCGAGAATCCACCAACATGAAGATCACGATCTTGTCGCTCACTCTCGCCTTCAGCGTTGCCGCATCTGCCGTTCCTGCTGTGCATGCTGCACCCGAAGCTGCTGTCCGCGACGCGCCTCAGAGCACCATCGACTGCAGCTACTGCACTGGCATGCTCGATTTCTGTTTCCAGGTGAGTGCAGTCGCGCACCTCGACTGAGTTGGTGTCATGAGGCTGACCCTAACACAGAACGGACACACTCCAGGTCAGGAGGGCTGCAAGCAGACCTGCCGTGAGCATGTGTGCCACCGCAAGCCAGAGGTATGTGCGGATCCCAACAGATAGCGTAACTATACTGACATACTGGCAGTGTAAGAAGTGCCACGGCGAGTTCGACCAGTGTCCTGAGCGCTCGCGCTACCACCACTAGCTCTTTACGGCAGCTCTGAGGTTCGAGGCGCATATTGCGGAGATAATCAGTGGCAGGAGACCATGACTTGCGATGTGCGGTGAGCGATTGGACGTTATGTCGAGTCAGTGTCGCGAGTGACATGCATGCAGGTGCAGAGAATGTAACAGACTCGTAAGTTTTTCCCCAAAATCGGGACCAACGAATACGATATTACATTCTCCTCCGATGTTGTCAAAGTGCTATACTGTGTTGAAGAGCATTCGTACTACGAACATAGTGATGCGATGACTACATGATGTCACTACCGCTCAAAATATCGGCAGGCGATCTGTAAGAGGGCCCTTCCACAGGGCAGTGCTACATAGTGTGAATGCAGCCGGCCACTGATGATATGTTCATATTTGACCAGTCACCGAAGTTAGGGAAAACCAAAATGCCGGTCTGCTATTTGATATTGGCAAACGGTATCGCCAAATGATACTACCAAAGATGCAACCCACTAAAAGCAACATCGTCTGGCCAACGAAGATGGATTTATCGATCGTACCATCTTCGTGGCTCAGGTCGTCATATGCCTAGTAGATGCTGGCCAGTCACAGGCTCTCTTCAGGGACGTCGACGGTTGCAGCGGTTTGAAGAGTCTGAGCATCTATGAAAGCACTGGCTCTCGGATGGCCGGATGGGTGTCGCCCCACATAGATAGGCCCAGATGCCTCCAAGGATCCTCATCGAGCCGCGCTCTCCGTGTAACGAGATATAATGTCACCACTGGCTGGACCGGATTGGCAGTGGTTCAGCATATCGCAGTGGTTTTACTAGAACAGGGCTTTGGAAAGATACCGAACTACCGAGAACGGTGGAACGCTGATGATCAGCGACAACGTGTCCGTCCATGAACTTTCTAAACTTGAGCACGAGATGCGGAGACTGCCTAGAGACTTTGATAGTATGATCAATTGTTCTGATCGTGACCAGAAATAGTTGCAAAACCAGTACGGGCGTTTTGCATTGCTTCAAGCATCCAAAGCTTTGAGCATGTCCTCTACGCTCGCGAACTTCTCTCGCACCTTACCCTTCTTCTCTCCGCACAGTCTTTCAGCTTGGTCGATCCTCTTCCAGTCGGCCCAACTGAGCGGTCGCACGCCACGTGCTTCAACCTCCGTTCTCACACCATCCCATCCTTGGCGTATGCTCTTGCTGCCTTCGAGTGTGCCGTTCAAAAATCGCACATTGTTCTCCCAGTCATACGCGATGACGTCCGCAGAGGCGAAAGCATCTTGCATTGTGCTGGCAATAACACCCGTAGGTCCGCGCTTCACCCACCCTGCACAGTACAAGCCTGCAAGGTGACCAGCTGCAAGACTGCCAGGGCCAGCGTCCGGCGAGATGATCCGTCCGTGAACATCATTTGGTATGATGCCCAGCTTCGAGTCGAAAGGTATGCCTAGGTCCGACAAACCGGGCAGAGGAGTCGACTTGTAGCCTACAGACCGGAATGCAAGGGATGCAGGAATGACAACATCGTCCTCGGTCGGCTGTACCCGTGCAGACGGGTCCAGTGGGTCGGCACCAGGGACAAACTGCTGCTTTCTGAACGTCATGGATGAGAGGTGTGTTAGACCTTCTGCGTTCATCGAAACAGGTGCCCTCAAGAAGTCAAGCGCCCACGATCGATCAACTTCGTCTGATGTAGCTATACTGCCCTTCAGCAGGACTTCGGCGGTACGCTTCTGTACTCGAGGCAGCTTTTTTATTTCGGGAGGGTAAAAGGACCGGTCGATGTCGTGGAAGGCGACAGATGCAATCTTCATTAGCTCGCGAGCTTCTTTGACCGTAAACGCGACCTTGGTAGTGATTAGCATAGAGCCTCAAGATGCTAGAACGAGCTTACCTGAAGTGGCCCTCGTCTACCCACCACTCTGACATGCTTGATCTTGCTTTCTGACAGGATTTGAATGGCCTGCTCTGTGATGTCTGTTTTTCTGAGGTGGTCCAGAGGTGCAAGGAGGATGCGCGCCACGTCCAGCGCTACATTCCCCTGCCCGACGACTACAGCATGCTCTCCACTCTGCAGGTCCGGCTTCAGGTTCTGGAATTGGGGCAAGCCATTGTACCATCCCACGAACGCTCTCGCTGAGAATACGCCATCAAGATCTTCGCCTGGTATACCCAGTCTCCTATCCTCATCTGCGCCGTACGAAAATAACATAGCGTCGTAGTGTGGCTGAAGCTTCGCCAGCTCGATTTCGTGGCCGACGCGTACATTGCCAATGTAGTTGAATCGCGGCGACTGAGCTACTTCTTCGAAAGTATCCTGGCAATTCTTGACCTCGGGATGGTCAGGAGCTACTCCAAACCGCACGAGACCGTAAGGTACAGGCAGTTGCTCGTACATGTCGATGACAGCATTTTGCACTTTGTGCAGGAGCCGATGCGCTGTGTAGAAGCCGGCCGGTCCAGAGCCTATGATAGCCACACGCAAGCCTCCGCTTCGTGATACAGCAGTACTGTATGCATTGTGCGAGGGAGATAGAACAGTTATTGCTGCTTTCGAACTATTTTTTAGCGGCCGTGCGGGTCTCGAGGTGATAACGCGGTAACTTCGCGACTGAGCGGCACCATTTCCATGCGTCGCGTGCGTGATTCGAGATGCTGTACGTCGCGTGCAGCTAACGCAGACGACTGGCAACGATAATATGCGCTTGGTGGACATCATCGTGTGCAGAGTCAGAGACGTTGGCATAGCCACTGAGCGGACGCCTTCGGCTGACTAAGAGCGCACCAAACCTCAATGTTGACCTCAATTCAATACAATACATAGGCAGATTGATCTAACATTTGCTCGAGCTATTTTCATATTGGATAGACCTCAAGTACACCTCGATCGTGAGTTTTGCGTCAACTTTGTCTCGATTTGTCAAGCTGTGTTCCAGTTGCGACCAGCGTGTCACACCGACAAACATGGAATCCACCTGAAGATGTGCTCCACCAAGGCACGAGTATCGCCGGCGCCCCACATGTTCACCGAGAACAAGAGCTAGATCTCGAAAACGTTGAAGCTATCTGGGCCAATGCAGGAACAAGCCCGTCCTACCCGCGAATCAGCACGTCATGGGACAGCTAGGCACGGGATGTTCGCAGCCCACCGTTGTCCTAGCAACGAGGTATTTACTACATAGATCCCCAGATCCCCGCTCAACCCATGTGTCCATCGCAAGCATTCCTGTGCTAAGCGATCGCTCAACTTTCCCTTTCGAAGGTCGCGCAAGGAGGGCCGTCATTCCTTGCCTGTTCAAGTCGCAATCATGGGCCGCTGGCAGCCCTACCTCTACTCGGCGCCGGAGAGGCAGTCGATGAACGACACTCGGGACAACTTCAACCCCAAGGCTGTGACCATGGCCAGTCGCATGCCGCCTCCACCCCCGAAGAAGAAGCAAGATGGCCCCCTCGTGGACTTCAACAAGCATCCGGACAGCTATCTATTTCTACCATATGGAAAGACGGACGCCAAGCCTATGAGTGCAAGGACCAAACTGTGGGTCAATATTGCGCGATGGACTCAGCTTGCCCTCCGTGTGTGCAGTTTGTTCGGCGCCGCTGGTTTATTGCTCTGTGCCATCTTCATCCGAGGTGCGCAGGATACTGAAGGTTGGATCATGAGGATTCCGGTACGTGTCTCATGAGTGTCTGCGAAGAATCATGGCTGATTGGCATAGCCTGGTGTCGACATGGTAGCATGTCTCTATGCTATCTACCACCTCATCCGTAGTCCCAAGTCGCGAGCCCCAGCGAGTTCAGCCAGCTACCACTTCTTTGCCTTGGTCACCGATGCGGGGTTCATCCCTTTCTACGTCTATACCCTACTTATCTCGCGCCGAAACGCCGATCTGAGTGCTGGGACTGATGGACGCTGGAGGACGATATTTCCGACCGATGATGAGACAGACAAGATCCTGCTCACAGCCTGGCTTACCGCGATTACCACTGCGGGTCTCCATCTTATCTCAGCGGTACTCGATATCTACCTGGTCGTCGTCTTCAGGAAGATCTCAAAGCTTCCACCTGATATGAACCCGCTCGAAGACAACCTGACTCGCAGAAAATCGAAGCACAAACACAAGAACTCGTCCATGTCCGTTGTCACGCCCTTTCTTGATGACGAGAAGCGCTTCAGTGGACAGAGCTCCAATTCGGCTGACAGAAACTCGCAATTTGACCCACTGCTCTCACAGGATGTTCCGAGCCCCACCAAGACGCAAATGTCGTTCATGCATACTCGTAGCGACTCCGAAACAGCGTACTCGCCGCACACCCCTAAGTCTGCTCATCAGTCCAAGGAACGGTTCTCAATGTACTCACAACCCCAGACGGCTCGCCAGTCTCGTACGAGCTTAGCACACCGTGATGATCTTTACCGCCGAGATGATAATGTCGACAACGAGACGTTGGCTCAACGTAAATCGTTTCTTGCTCAACAAGCGAACATGCAGCACGACCAAAGGAACAATTCCTACGTTACATCGTCGTCCAAGCAAGAGTTCTACACGCCCCCTACGACTGCCCGCAGCGACCAGCGCGCCTCCACTGGTGATCTTGCCCTCGAGAAGAGCAGCCGTGAAGGACTGCGAAATGACAACTGGTTCATCCATGCTGACAAAGACGGAGAGCAGGGCAACGATACTCGTTACCTGGTACCCAAACAGTCTAAGTTTGCTCAAAAGAAAGGCTACACGACTGTTTCTTCGCATGATGCCTCGGACGTCGAGGACGAGACCGGCCAGACGATGGTGCCTCAGCCATTGCGCATGAATCCACCGACTCCTCAACCCACGCCTCCTCCGATTCCCAACCACAATGGCAACAACAGCACACTGCCTCCATCAAATCTCAAGCGTACGCAGACGACCATGTCGATATCGACGGAAGCCACGTTCAGCCGTTCACAATCACGTGGCAGTACACCAAAATCGCGTTATTATGGTGACCTTAAGGCTGCAACAGCTGGTATCAGGAGTGGTGACTCAGCCTCGAACTCTCCTGCAACGTCGCCTACGAAGGGTCCTTCCAAAAATCAGCCCAACCAGCTTCCCAGCACGACTACACAGTACACAGTCAACTCTTCGCCCATCAAGAACAGCTTGGCGCAAAACGCACCCTTCAGCCTAGACAAGAAGTCGTACACAAGTGTGCGTAAGACTGGCGAGTTCAATCACACGCCTGTGAAGGCAATTTCACCACGTGTCGTTAGCAGATCCGGCATCGACTATGTCAACCCATATGAATTTGATGATTCAGACCTAGGTGTGCCAGGCCGCAAACGCGATGTTAGCGGAAAGATAGCAGAGGAGGGTCGCGGAGGGGCATGGAAAGACGGCGGACTGACACACCGCAAAGCCAGCGGTGTCGGATACGCTTTCTAGGCGCGTATATGTCTTTGTTTACCATTGGTGTTAGGGAACCCCTCCTGTATGATTTAACTAACTGCACATTTTGTTTTTACTGAGTGATACGGGCCGGTTGGGAGCCAGGGACATTGTATATGATATCCGGATTTATATAGCGCTTTAGGCAAGGCTTGATTGCACAAATGGCTTAAGTACAAACCTCGGCTCTTCACCATAGGATGACCTGGTTCTGTGACACGACAACGTGACTTTGTTTCGTGATACACACCAACGCAGATTCAATAAATCTCTGCCAGATCCAGTCAGCCTGAGCAGGCAACACAATTGTCCGGTGCCAACCCCAAGCCCCTACAAGACCACATGTTCGTGTAGGCTGCTGTGTTTGTGCGCTCGAACACCGGAAACGCGCGAGTGGAGCATCATCAATCAATGGCGTCTATTAATCACGCACGAACATCAACAAACCAAAGAGCGTCACAAAGCGAACAGCTCTATCCGCTTACCGCTTCGCTGTTCAACAATCCCAGGAGCGGCCCAGTGCATATGCTGCAAATCTTTCACGAACCGCCGCGGCGGCTGCATGCATGAGCTTAGCCAGGCATCTGGTCAAATCACTTGCTCGCGCGTCGGGAGTCCGCCACCGCTAAGCACGCGCGTTCTGGGGCACTCGTGATCGCGCGGCATCCTAGGCATACTCGAGGTTGAGAGCCACTCTTCACTCTTCACCTATACGCGACGCGCCGCTGGATCTCCCCTGACTGCTCTTCGCGTCCTTGTGTTCTCCGTTCTGCCACTCTGTCCGGTTGTTTGAAGTCCAGTCCTCTCTAGGGTGACGCGAACGGCTGTCTTAACTCATCAGTACGCGCCCAAGCCTCCGAGGACACGCCCGCGGACCAACACTCCCAATCCACCACCCCACCATCAGGGTATCTGGTCCTTGTCTGCATACATTTCCCAGCTATCCCGTTGTTTTTGTCTTGTTTCTGGATCCGGGTCAGGTTCATCTTTGGTTATACACATTGGGCCCTTACCCCGCTGCCATGATGCGTAAGTCGCGTCTCTAGCACGATCGCGATGGCGTCCACTTACGACATGCATCACAGAGACCGACACTACCCACCCCATAGACATTGCTGCACCTCATAGACTGGACGTGCCAGAATCACAAGAGAGCGTAGAATCTACCATCTCCAGCATTTTCTCTGCACCCACTTTAGGTTCAACCTCCAGTAATATATCCTCGGATCACGATGTAGCATCGATGTCTGAGCCAAACGGCCTAGCAGGTCAGAGCAAGTCTACACAGAAGCCAATACCAACTTCACCAAGTCGCGCTTATAGTCACGCGATTAGTGGAGATTTCACCCAGATGCACGCAGCCGCTGCGAACGCACTGCGAACCGGTCACACAACAGCAGCGCCCGTATCGCGAGTTTCCCCTACAACCCAAGGTTCTAAGCGGAGCGCAGACGGCTCATTAAAGGATTATGAACTGAACACAAGCTCAAAGGAAAGGGTTTTCGCACACAAGCGAAATAAGAGTACGGATGTACATTCGAGCACTCGAATTGGAGAGGTGACTCCCCTCTACAGCATCACCTGTATGCAGCTAACACATGTGTAGCTGTCTGCCCAGCTCAAGACTCGTCTTTCATATGCAATGGTCAAGGTACAGAATGGCTGGGAGAAACAGTCGCTTGAAGAACTTGAAGAGGTTCAATCTCAACGTGGATCACCCAACTCTGCACCTGGCGGCTCTCGCGTTACATTCGACTCGCCATCTACCACAGACTATCGACGAAGACCCAGCGCAATCTCTGACAATTCCGACTACATGATGATGTCTCCAGCTTCTGATTCAGTACGGCCACACGCTCTTGATTCAGGTCAGTCCTACATTGTCGTTGGCATATCGTGTTGTTGACAACGCTCAGTACACTGGCGATCGACCAACAAGCCAGCAATGAACGCCGCCGCCAGTCTCATCTCGATTACGGGCGGAAATGTAGCGATCGGGCTCGCTCCCGCGCCTGAGTTTGGTCATACAAGAAGACGTCGGTCGAGCACTACACATCCGCCACCATCATTGATAGGATCGGCGCAAAGAAAACATCACAGCGACGTTGGTGCTGGCCACATGGTGCCCACAACACCTCGAGCAGGTATCCTCCGTATGCCGAGCCAACAAGCCGAGAAGGATGCTGTGGACACTTTACTCTTCATGAGCAGTCCTAAGAATTCGCAGCACTTTCCACACACCAGCCAGGCCGGACACAGCTCGCTGCGAGAAGGAGCACCTCAACGGCGGGTCATGTTTGAGGCATATCCACCCCAAGATCGGCGAATGGTTTACCAACCACCAATTGCTACCTCGAGTCACTACTCGGCCGGACCGTACGCTCCGCAGCCCGCGCGGTAACCAGGAACCCCTCATTTCTGTCCCCACTAGGACCTTTCAACACCTTTTCTCAGGCTCGGCAAGCGCATTGCATTGATGGCGTTATGTCACGGCGATACCCAGTTGCTTTTTGCATTGAAGACAAGACATGTCATTATCTCAACATATCAGGAAGATTCAGCAAGCCTTCCTTTGCGATTGTCGTCTCTCGTTGGTGATCTACAAGCCTAGGCTTCGTATTGTTGTTATTTCCAGGTTCCAGAGGCGGACGGGCCCGATTGTGAATTAAGCGAGCATGTGTAGAAGTAACACCGACACCTCACGACATAATGAAAGCACACACCTCATAACGTTCGTGCCTCATGTTGCGTGGTGACCTAAGCTTCGGCGACATTCGCATCGCCGACAGAACGCCGATCTTCCGCCTGAGCGACAAGTTGCAAACCCTCAACAACACGGCCTCACCGTGTAGCTGTGCCTTAGAGTACCCCAATAACATCCCTGTGGTCGGTGCACGCATCGCAAGCACCACCGTGTCGCTGGTCTTCTATCAAAGACACAAAGCGCTTCTACCACAAGAGTTGGGCACCTGCTCGTCCTCGCTAAGGCGGGAAAGCCGCCCAGGCTTTCAAGAGCCTCAACTTGATTTTAACATGAAGAGACCAATCAGGGCTCCAGGTCAGTCCCACTTCTTATTCGGTGTTCCTGCATACCCTCATAGCCGGGGTCGAGCGGAACACCCCAGGAAGCATGCCACCTGACCATGCGCTTGCCAAGAGGTGGCATAGACTAACTAGGCTTCGTAAGGTCGCACAACAACCCTACTTAGGCATGCCATCTTTACTTTGTAGCGTGCAAAATAAGATACTAGTGTAAATAAGCAAAAATAACACAATTAGATTACTAGTAACTAGTAGGATTAAGGTTATAGAAGGTAGACTAGCGGATAGGTAAGGTAAGGTAGGAGTAAGGTATAGTTATGTAATAAAAAGGTAAGGTAAGGTAGGGTTGCCTTACCTACCCTACCTTACCTTTTTATTTTAGGTACCTTGTAACTTAGGTAAGGTAAGATAGGGTACCCTATAACTAAGGTAAGGTAAGGTAGGGTACCCTATAACTAAGGTAAGGTAAGGTAGGGTACCCTATAACTAAGGTAAGGTAAGGTAGGGTACCCTATAACTAAGGTAAGGTAAGGTAGGGTACCCTATAACTAAGGTAAGGTAAGGTAAGGTACCCTAAAACTAAGGTAAGGTAAGGTAGAGTTATATTATTTATTAAAGTATTTATTCTTACTATAGCTGTATAGAATTTAGTTACAGCATCTTGTTATAGTATTAGAATAATTATAGATAAGGTGCAGAAGTAGGTATAAGTAGATACTAAGGAGTTAATTATTATAGCTAATTATTATAGTATTACTTAGGTTGCTGTCTCTGCCTCTATATTCTCTGTAAGGGTGTTAGAGGCTCTAATTAGGCCTTAACCTAGGCCTTAACCTAGATAGCCTTAGGAGGTTCAGCAGCTACTAGTAGTTAAGAGTGAAGGTAATCTATAGTTACTAATAACTTAAGTAGATTATTACCCTTATTAGGTAGAGTAGTCTTATCCTCTACTAGCTCTTCTTGCTATTACCCCTTAATAGTAGTTCTACTATACCTGTTTATAATTGCATCCTTAATTACTATAATCTTTTAGACTATAGTGCCTTTTAGGTAGTGCCTCTTTACCCTAATAACCTCTCTTACAATATTAAATATTTGTTCTACACCTACTTAGGTAATAGGAATTATAAGAATATCCTTTATAACCTAGCTTAGGTAGCTAAATTTACTACTATTTTCTTTCTACTATTATAGGGGGTTAAATAATCTAATAGAGGTCCTTATACAAGGTATATTAAGGTAGTTATTAGCCTTATCTAGCGTAAAAATCTTGTCCTAGGAAGATTTAAGGTCCTAAGTACTTATAAAGCTGCTTAAAAAGCTGCTAGTTTGCTAGTACTAAGGACTACGTTACGTAGATAGTAGGGCTGCTAATAGTATTAGTTGTTACTAGGTTTCTCTACTATATTATATAGCATAGTTAAGGAATTATTACTTATAGATATATTTCTAGTCTTGCTCCTATAAATTACTTTAGTGTTTTGTTAGTGTGGTGCTATAATAAATACCTATAATAAACACACCTTATATATAGTAAGCTTCTATAAAGAATCTAGGATTATTACTATATTAAAAAGGTAACTCTATTTATCTATAGTTTTTGCGTAGTACTTTAAGAGCTTTTCTCTACTCTTAGTAGCAGCGCATTATACTATAATTAGCTATTTAGAATTTTAATAACCTAACTCCTTACCTAGTTCTGCTTATATTAAGTCTAGGAAGTTAAATAGTGTAGAGTACATAGACTAAATAGCATATATCTAGGGTTCTATACTACTACTTAACTCTAAAGTAGCAGTCTTAAAGTTCTCTAGCATGCTAGTAATAGCTTTAATATAGTGCTATTTACTAGGGCT
>JAGKPY010000078.1:0-122937 GCA_022609225.1 Boeremia lycopersici
ACGCGCACCGTGCGGCCCTCGACCACGGTGCGGCTGACGGTGCATACGACGTCGACGAATACCGTGACGCGGCACTTGCAGCACGTTGCGTGGTATGCCCCCCCCCCCCCCCCCTTCTGCATCATCTAGGGTCTTAGAAGGAGAACCCATGCTAACACCCCCCAGCACCCCCGCCAGTGCCCCGGCCCCGCATCTCACGGAGAGCGCGGCGGAACCCACGACCACGGTGTTGGTGACGTCGTTTGTGACGGAGCGGCGCACGCACACCATCACGCAGCCGCGCTCGCGGACGTGGTCGCGGGGAGCGGAGGACGCGTAGGCGCGGGGGAGTTTTCACTGGCTTTGTTGCTGAGAGCATAGTGGTGATGGTCGCTGGGTCGATGTGTGCACGCGGCCGGGAGATTCGCAGGCGGAGATGTCGGCCGGGTTGTGTGTTGCTTGTGTTGTAGAGTAGCGTGTAGCGAATTCATGGATTTGATGGGGTAGTGAGTGTTTGGGCGTGTGCGTGACGGGAGTCGTAGAGGGGAGAGATGGTGAGGTTGCATCGAGCCGTGCTACAGACGCAACGCAGCGCAGTGTGAGCCTGGGGGGCGAGGGTGAAGTAGAGATTTCGTGTTCTCGTCTATATGCTATGCCAAGCGCTTCCTGTAATGCCGTCTTCCAGACATCCTGCCTACCGCAGCAGAATCTTCTCGTTCGCCCGGTCAATTGTAACCTCCCCCTCATTCTCAACCGAGTACTTCCTCCGCACCAGCTCAAACACAATCAGCCCCGCACTCGTGCTCGGCACCTGCCTGACCGTCGTCCCCCAGAAATCCTTGTACAGATACTTTCTCCACCCGCCCGCGCGGCGCGCCAGGGTGCGGCACTGGCGCAGCGTCTCCTGGTAGGCGTGGTAGTAGCGGCGCATGATGTGGGCGGGGCTGCGCTCCTCGCGCGCCTGGAAGTCGAGGGCTTCGAGGCGGCGGAAGTGGGCGTCTTGGAGGGCGGTGAGGGGGTGTTGGATTGTTTGGCTGGTCAGGCCGGCGGTTATGCCGGCGAGGAGGAGGAAGGTGGGTTCGAGGGCGAAGTGGGGGTTGATTACGGGGCGGGGATCGTGGTCGGAGGCGGCGTCGGAGGCGGTGGATAGCGGGCGGGTGTTGAGCAGGCTGTCGCGGGTGCGCGTGCCGTACTGCCAGGTCACGAAGCTGTAGTAGCCCTGGCTCTTGACGGTCTCGAAGGCGCTGAAGAAGACGGCGGCGCCCAGGGCGTCTTTGCACAGCGACAGCGACCAGCCGGCGAAGATGCCCTGCAGGCCGATGGAGCGCAGCTTGTGGCCGGCGTAGTGCCAGACGGTCTTGTACTTGCCGTCGAGGATGTCGGCGGTGCGGAAGCGCGTCTGCAGGGCGTCGAAGGGCGCGGCGACGATGGACTGGAAGGCGCCTGCGATCAGGCCGGCGGTGAAGGTGGTCGAGGGCGGCGGCGGCGGGTAGACGCGCTTGGTCTGGTACGACGACGGCTCGTGCAGGCTCGACAGGCTGTGCAGGTAGACGGTGTACAGCACGGCGCCGATGCACGTGTTGGCGAGCAGCGGCGGCAGGACCTGGTTCGGGATAAAGGCCCAGCCCTCGGTGCGCACGGCGTGGGCCAGGATGGCGGGCGTCGTCATGCGCCAGCTCCAGCCCGTCTGGGCGGCGATGTGCGGGTTGATGGCGCGCGCATAGCCCATGTAGTCGATGCGCCCGCGGAAGAAGGCCTTGACGGGCGCGCGGAAGTAGAAGGCCACCATGCGCGCTGCTACGGCGCGCATGCCGGCCGCCTGCACGCCCGTCGCGGGCGCCTTGTTCGGCTTCTGCGGCTCCAGCTCATCGTTGCTGTCGCCGCGCAGGGTGACGGGCAGGACTCCAGTGCGTCCATGGGCACTGGGACTGGCTGTCATCGCATAGTGGAGGCGGGAGGCGAGCGGTGCGGGCGCGGCGGGGGGGACGTGAAGGCGGGCGCGGAGGTGGATGTGAAGGTGGAGGTGAGTTGGGCGGGTGAGTCTGGCAGGTGACAGGTGAAGGTGCGTCACGTGCCGTGTCACGATTCTGCTGCTGTCGCGACTCGGTACGGTCTTGCAGTGTCCCGGTGTCCCGGCCAAGCTCGACGACGGGCACTCTTGCCGGTGGGTCTGCGTGCGTGGGGAAGCTCGGACTCGGTGCTAGCGCGGAACGCGTTCGCGTTTGTCCATCAAGCACGTCGACCAGGCGCTTCTTCACCGTCGCCCGCCCGTCACCCCTCCACTCCCCACCCGCTGTCGAAGGCCCCGCGCCCGCCCTCTCACCATGGCCGACGACATCGTCATCGACAAGCAGCTCTTCCACGACCGCCTCGGCGGCTTCGTCGCCAAGTGGAAGGCCGACAAGCGCGCTGGCGACGCCGTGTTCCAGGGCGCCAGCTCCATCGCCACCGTCGTGGGCAAGGCGAGCGAGCCCGGCAGCTACCTGAAGCCCGCCGCCTTCCAGGTAAGCCCCGCGCCGCCGCCCGCCGCCCGCCGCCCGCCGCCCGCCGCCGCACTGCTAACGGCGCATCGCAGCTATGGCTGCTAGGCTACGAGTTCCCCGCGACGCTGTTCATCCTCACGCCCGACCTGCTCCAGATCGTGACCACGAAGAAGAAGGGTGCGTCCTCTGCGCCACAGTCCCGCGGCCGAAGCTAACAGCGGCAGCCTCGTATCTGGAGCCGCTCAAGGGCGGCAAGGTGCCCATTGAGATCCTCGTGCGCGCCAAGGACGCCGAGGAGAACAAGAAGCAGTTCCAGACGTGCATCGACGCCCTCAAGAACGCCGGCAAGAAGGTCGCCGTGCTCAAGAAGGACAGCTCGACCGGCGGCTTCGCCGACGAGTGGAAGGCTGCGTTTGCCGACGCCGGCTTCAAGGACGAGGACCAGGTCGACCTGGCGCCCATCCTGTCGCAGGCCGCCCTGTCCATCAAGGACGAGAAGGAGCTGGTAGGCAGCCGCCGCGCCACCACACAGCACCGTGCTAACGTGTCCAGCGCACCATCCGCGACGCCTCCCGCGCCTCGAGCGCCCTCATGACCAGCTACTTTGTCGAGGAAATGTCCGACATCCTCGACTCCGAGAAGAAAATCACCCACCGCGCCCTTGCCGACAAGGTCTCGAACAAGATCGACGACGCCAAGTTCTTTGAGAAGCAAAAGGTCTCCAAGAACTTCGATGCCATGCAGCTCGACTGGTGCCTGCAGCCAACCATCCAGAGCGGCGGCGGCTACGATCTCAAGTTCGCCGCCGAGCCCGACGAGAACAACCTGCACGCCGGCGTCATCATCTCGGTGCTCGGCTTGCGCTACCAGACCTACGGTGCCATGGTCGGACGAACATACATGGTCGGCCCCAACAAGGAGCAGGAGATGGCCTACAAGATGCTCTTGGCTATTCACGATCTGGTCATCAAGTCGATCAAGGACGGCGTCATCGCCAAGGACGTCTACAACAAGGCGCTATCGCACCTGAAGTCCAAGAAGCCCGAGTGGGAGAAGCACTTCCCCAAGAACGTTGGATACGGCATTGGCACCGAGAACAAGGACAACTCCCTTCTGTTGAGCGGTAAGAATGTACGCGTGCTGAAGGACGGCATGACCATCGTTGTACAGACCGGTCTGCACGACCTTGAGAACAGCAAGCCGCAGGACAAGAAGAGCAAGACGTACTCCCTGGTCCTGGTGGATACCGTCCGTGTAGGACAGGGAGACGCTTCCGTTTTCACCAAGGACACAACCTCTGATCTGGACGCTGTTTCCTTTTTCTTCGACGATGAGGAAGAGGAGACCAAGCCCAAGGTCAAAAAGGAGCGCGCGCCGGCCATTGCACAGACAAACATCACCAAGACCCGCACACGACATGAGCGAACAACGAACCAGGACGCAGAAAAGGAAGAGCAGAGGCGGCAGCATCAGCGCGAACTCCACCAGAAGAAACAGCAGGAAGGTCTGGAGCAGTACAGCGAGGGCGCCAAATCTCTCAACGGTACCGAGGAGAAGAAGTTCAAGCGCTTCGAATCCTATAAGCGTGACAACCAGATTCCCAAGAACGTGGCAAACTTGGAAATTGTCGTGGACAAGAAGGCGCAGACCGTCATTCTGCCCATCATGGGTCGTCCGGTTCCGTTCCACATCCACACCATCAAGAACGCCTCTCACACACCGGAAGCTGATGTGACGTCACTCCGTATCAACTTCCTGTCTCCGGGTCAGGGTGTTGGCCGAAAAGACGACCAGCCCTTCGAAGACCCCAACGCTCACTTCATCCGTAGTTTGACCTTCCGCTCCCATGACATCGACCGCATTGATCAGATCACCAAGGACATCACCGAGCTGAAGAAGGAAGTTGTGCGACGGGACCAGGAGAAGAAGCAGTTGGAGGATGTTGTCGAGCAGGACAAGCTCATTCCTGTCAAGACTCGCAAGCCGTTCTCCCTCGACCTCATCTTCATTCGACCCGCACTCGACGGCAAGCGCATTCCTGGAAGTATAGAGATCCACCAAAATGGTCTGCGATATGTCCATGGCGGTGGCAGCGCTAAGATCGATGTTCTCTTCAGCAACATGAAGCATCTGTTCTTCCAGCCCTCGCAACACGAACTCATTGTCATCATCCACGTTCATCTGAAGAATCCAATTATGCTGGGCAAGAAGAAGACCAAGGATGTGCAATTCGTCCGTGAAGCCACAGAAATGCAGTTCGACGACACAGGCAACCGCAAGCGCCGCCACAAGTTTGGTGACGAGGAAGAGTTCGAGCAGGAGCAGGAAGAGCGCAGGCGACGAGCAGCACTTGACAAGGAGTTCAAGAACTTTGCCGAGAAGATCGCGGATGCCGCTCGCAACGAGAACGTCAGCGTTGATATCCCGTACCGCGAACTTGGTTTCAACGGTGTTCCTGCTCGCTCGTCAGTCCTGATCCAGCCGACGACAGACTGCCTGGTCCAGCTCACTGAACCACCCTTCACATGTCTGACCCTTTCTGAGATCGAGATCGTCCACCTTGAACGCGTGCAGTTCGGCCTACGAAACTTCGACATGGTGGTCGTCTTCAAGGACTACAATCGCCCGCCTGTCCACATCAACACTATCCCTGTTGAGTCCCTGGACCCGGTCAAGGACTGGCTTGACTCGGTCGACATCCCCTTCAGCGAGGGTCCCCTCAACCTGAACTGGGCCACCATCATGAAGACTGTCACCTCCGACCCGCATCAGTTCTTTGCCGATGGCGGTTGGTCGTTCCTGTCGACCGAATCGGATGACGAGGATGGCGAGGAAGAGGAAGAAGAGTCTGCATTCGAAGTCTCCGAGTCCGAACTCGCCATCTCAGACGAGTCATCTGAGGAGAGCGACTTTGACGAAAACGCGTCTGACGAGATGAGTGACGAGGGCTCCGAAGACGAGTTTTCAGAAGGCGAAGACTGGGACGTGCTCGAGAAGAAGGCGGCGAAGAAGGACAAAGAGAGCACGCTGGAAGAGGAGGAAGAGAAGCCAAAGAAGAGGAAGCGTTGAGCCGTTCTCACTTGCATTGCGCTGCGGCACTCGAGCCTCTTCCCTTTCCATTCTTGTAAGATTGACTACCATGGGCTGACGACGAATGAGCGTTTGGAGTTTCATATCTAGGTACCGACCCAGGATAAAACAAAGTATCTGCACACTGAATTCAACTTTACTATTCTCTATGATGCACACGAGATTCCTGTACATTATCGAACATGCCAAAACCGACCAGCTCAGGCAGCGACGGGGTCTTGGCATTTTCGGGCGCGTTGATTGGCGCCTGCCTAATGCCGCTGCTCGATGTGGAGATTGACCAGGCTGCCGTTTGGCTGAATGCGTCCATACTTTCAAACATCACACAGGCTGCAGTGGTAGGTGCGTCTGCAAGATCTGTAGTATTGAGTTGATATAAGTATAGCTGGAAGCATTTCGCTTTTCCAACCCATCCTTCACACATCTCAGCAGCACTCTCATACCCTTCGCATCGTCCTCACAACTGCTGCTTCATATACCCCCCCTGAAAGATGTCGACACCAACAAAAATCGCGGAGCCAATTGCTCTTCCCGACCTCCCCGTCGAGCATGCAGAGTGGATTTCGCACGTCTCGAGCCACTCCAGCACACCCTTGAGAGAATTGCTCGCTCCATACAAAGAGTACGATGCCCGGCTTCGAGAGGTCTTTGCGCAACAACCATCTCATCCCGCAATTGGAAAGCCAAATGTCGTTCCACTCTTCACTGGCAAAGAGCAAGATATCAAGATCCGCGCTCGGGATCTTGCCAGCGAAATAGATGAGGAGCGAGAGCGCTATCTCATGCCTCTCGATGAGGCCAATCGCAAGCCTGATGGCGCCCCGGCGATTGTGCAGTCACTCAAGGAGTTCCAGATGAACTTCCAACTGTTCTCAGAGTCTGCACTGGTAGACATGGATTGGTCCAACGTTGTCGTTGCTGGCAGTGCCGTTGTTACGTCGCTTCTTCCAGTTCCAGCTGAGCACAACACATCGAAACGTGCTCTGCGAGAGTACTACCATCAGAAGCTTGCTCCTGCTTCTGATGTCGATCTCTTTCTCTACGATCTGACCGAGGAGCAGGCCGTAGAGAAGATCAAGCAGATTGAGCAGCGCATCAGAGATTCCATTCTGACAGAGACAACAACGATTCGCACAAAGAACGCTATCACGATTGCCTCACAATATCCAACACGACATGTTCAAATTGTGCTCCGTATCTATCGATCAGTTTCGGAAATTCTCACTGGATTCGACGTCGACTGCTCTTGTGCGGCCTACGACGGTAAGCAGGTGTACGCCAGTCCACGCGCAATCGCTGCATATATGACACAAGTCAACACTGTTGACCTCACACGACGCTCGCCGTCGTACGAAAACCGCCTTTCAAAGTACTCCCACCGTGGGTTTGAGGTGTACTGGCCACTTTTGGATCGCTCGCGTGTTGACCCAACCATCTTTGAGCGGTCTTTCGGTCGTACTGTTGGTTTGGCTCGACTACTGGTGCTGGAGAAGCTGCCTAGTGCTACTGATCGAGATGCCTACGTTGATCAGCGACGTGCTGAGCGCGGCAGGTGCGTACCCACGACAACCCTCCTTGTGCACTTCTGACAAGTTCTATAGGCCGACCATCAATCGATGGAATATGCGCGGGCATAAATTACATGGTAATGTGAAAGACGATCACGATGACGAAGTTCCTGACTGGGTCGCGGATGATGAGGTCAGCGACTACCACACCTTCACCGTACCTTATGGACCGAAGTTCCATGCCAAGAAGATCGAGCGGCTGCTCTACGCGAAAGATTTGTTGCTCAATGCGGAGTGGAACCGGCCCAAAGAGCGTGAGACGATACTGCATCGCCACCCAGCCTTTTTTGGCAATGCCGACGATGTGATCGAAGACTGTTGCGGATACTGCCCAAAGCCCATGACACCTGAAGATGAGGAGATCGCAGAAATCGAGAACAAGATATATGTAACCGGCAGCCTTACATTCATCAAGGACGACCCTGGTCGACAAACTATTGGCTCTTTCCACCCGCTGACCGACGACGACTGGACAGAGATGGCGTATGTTGGCAACACTGCGCGACTCTGCCAAGCAATAGTCGACGGCGACGTGGAACATGTCCAGGACTGGCTGAACCAAGAGGGCGCGGATCCTAACGAACGCGACTACACTGGCCGCACCCCACTTCAGCTCGCTGTGATGAGCTCAACACCTGAGATTGTCCAAATTCTAATCGACGCCGGCGCCCGAATTGTGGCTCGTATGGTTGATGGCAGGACCGCTCTGCACCTTGCTGCTATGTTAGGTGAAGCTGCGAAGGTCAAAGCACTACTTATCAAGAGCGAAGCCAATGAGGAGAAGGAGGCCATAAAGGAGGAAGCAAAACTAAACCAACGGAAGGCTGATAAGAAATCAACCTCAACTATTGACACTTCAGACGCTGCATCCGATGGCTCACACAGCGATGAAGATATCGATATGCTTGACGATACCAGCGAAGATGAAAACGGCGACGCCACTACCGAAGGCTCCATCATCAACATTCGCGGTGAGAAGAAGGAAGAGGAAAACCTGCCGATTGATGACGACACCGATGAGCCAGATGTTTACGACGTCAACGTTTTGGCATGGGACGTCCCGGTTTCTCCCCTCCATCTGGCTATCGCCAATGCGCACGTCGAGGTCGTCAAGCTGCTAGTTCAGGACTTCGGTGCCGATGTACTCCTGCCAGTTAAGCTTCTGCACGACCACAATAAGTCTCCACGTGCTGCGATCCTCCCGATTGTCCTCGCCTTGCAACTCGAGCCACAGCAGGCAGATGAGATGACAAAAGTCCTAATCGCTCTCGGTGCATCTCCAGCGCAGGCCGACATGGACAATGTTACTGCACTGCATTACTTCGCAGCTGGAAACGCCGCCTTGCTGACTGCCATGATCTCTGCAAACCAACCTGCTGCAAAGCGAGCAGTCAATCACCTGAGCATGTCTGGCTACCAGCATAGTCCTGCTGCTAAGTCGGCTTTGCAGTCCGCGATCGAGCATCGAGACACTGACAGTGTCGATGCACTCCTCGAGCTTGGCGCACAGCCGCAGATTGATTTTGCCGCCTACATCAGCTCATACAAGACCAAATGGGAAGCTCGTGGAGACTCTGAAGGAAACAAGAAAATGTTTCAGACGACCCTCCAGCAACCTGTACTCACGGCTATTGAGCATGAGCTTCCTTTGGTGGTCCTCAAGCTACTTGATGCAGGTGCCGATGTCAATTGCCTAACCACCGACGCATGGCGTGCCGTGCATGACGGTAGGAACGGCGGGACTGTTCACAGCTTGCTGGATGCTACTCGTCAGAAGATTAAAATCTTGAAAGAGTGGATCGAGAAAGACGAGGCCGTCACGACTAGTCCCTATGGATACCCGACCCATGTGCACCAGCCTATCCCGCTACAGGAGGATTCGCACTATCTCGAAAAATTCACCCCGGGAACGTACGCGCATTGGTCAGTCTTGAAGCAGTTGCAGCAGGCGAAGACAAAGTACAAGGACGACCTCAAGATGTACGAAGATGCCGCAAAAGCGATGCCCAAGCAATCTGATGGCTGGAAGGAGAAGCTGGCCGCGGTGCAGTCACTGCTCGCAGATTATGAGTCTCTGGAATCAACATTGCTTGAGCGAGGGGCCAAGACATTCAAAGACCTTTATCCTGATGTCCAGCAGGATAATAACGATCAGTACAATATGTTCAATTACAAGCAAGAACCTCCCAAGCCATGGGCGCCGAGACTCGACTTCAATCTCCCAGACCTAACAGACGAGCGACGCGACGCGTACATTAAGCTTTTCGAGGCCTGTTGGGAAGGAGATCTTGGAACTATAAAAGAGCTAACGCTCGCTGTATGGGGCGAGAGCCAAACCCCATTGCAAGTTGCGGTGCAAGATACTGCCGGCGTCTCGACCTTCGCAATTGCAGTGCTCCAACGGCACCTCGAGCTAGCTAAAGCATTGCTTGAGATTGCACAGGCTCAGCACGCACCCGTCGAGACACCAGGCCAGTCGAAGTACTCTCTGAATGCAGGCACTTCGGACGATGAGGACGAGGCGTCTGATGCCGACGACGCCGATGAGATCCGACTTTTCCACGAAATTGTCGATGACAAGTTTACCGTCGAGAATATTGGAGAGGTGCAAAGCCAGGTCAAGAGTAGGCACACTGCGCTGAATCTACTTTTTTGGACTTGTCCGGTGTCTCGCTTCCTTGAAGAAGATGACGGCTCGGTACTCGACTACTCTACTCATCACAGCCGCCTCCAGTACCTTAGTCGTCGTAAATCGACTGGTGGTAAAGCACCGCGCAAAATAATGAAGGACGCCTCGACCGGACGCACTTACCGGGTTGCTGCGCCCTCACAGGAAACATATCGGCAGGTGGCTAAACCTGGCAATCTGTTCCAGCTTGCCATCTTCTTGGACGACGCAGAACTGCTGGATTTTCTGCTCACCGCTGGTGAGGAGTACACAGCGCGCCGTGGAGGTACTGACGATGAGCCGGCGTCCAAGTTCTACAGCTTCGACGATGGGGATTTCCACTATGCCATCCAACTAGGCAGGGTGCAGCTTTTAAAAGACATTGTGAAGCGCACGGGCGCCGGCATTCCCTTGGATGCTCTTGTCAAAAAGAGCGGCGTAGAGATCACAAAGAAGCCCAAGTACTATCAAGGTCTCTCTGTTCACGGGAAGAAGCGAGCAGATTGGGCTGCTGCTGGACGGGACACGAATTACCAGGCGCCGCGCGAGGAACATCCGCCACTGCTCCATGCAGCGCGCCTTACTAATCTCGATAGTATCGAGTGGTTCCTCAGCGATGCTGCCACACACGCTTACTACGAGTTTGCCGAGAACAACAAGAAGGACGTGCGGATCCAAAGTCTTGCGAAAGCAAAGGGGGGTCTACAAACTTCTATCAGCACGTGGCTCAATCTACGCTCGAAGCTCATGATCCATCTTGTGATACTCAGCAAGACGGACGATGAGTCCCTGAAGCTCCTTCGCCACCTCTGTGAGACGCAGCCGGATTGTATCAACCATAAATCCGCAAACGGTCTGACGCCTCTGCTGCTCGCCTTTGCATTGCAACGGGTGGAGATGGCAAAGATTCTGATTGATGCCGGCGCAGACCAGACTGTCCGGAATCACAACAACGACAACTTGCTTCACTTCGCACTCCGAACCTCGAGAACCGATGAAAGTGGCCGAACAAAGCTCCGCCAGCTACTTGAACTCGTGGATGACCGCCTCATCGCCGGCATGTTCACCGAACGGGCCACCAGCGACCCCGGCGCAGTTACACCCCTTGCTCATTGGATCCTCGTCCACATCCAGGCTAACAACGGACGGTTCCCCTACACCTTCCAAAAGAATGACATTAACCCCCAAGTCGTCGAACAGGAACTCGTCATGCGCACGATTCTCGAGTTCAGCAAGGGCGAAGACCTCGGCCTTGTGAACGGCGAAGGCGACACGCCACTCCACGCCGTCGCTCGCTATGGCGCCTACCACATCCTCCGCATCATGCTAGAATGTAGGCCCGACCTACTCTTCCGCGAGAACGCCTCGGGCCGGACGCCGTACGAGATGGCCGAGGACGCGCAGCTCGCAAACAACGTCTTCAGCAACCCGCCCTCCCTCGCCGTGCAGACCTACGAGCACCGCTACTACGGCCAGCCCGCAAGCAGCGCCATTCTGCACAAGAGCCCCGATAAATTCATCAAAGAGGACTCGACGACGAATATCAAGCAGCAGACATGGGATGTGTGCGTAGAGTTCAAGCAGCGGGTCGGCGCAGGCAAGAAGAGGAAGTTGGTCAGTCTGCTTGAGGCGAACGAGGTGGCGAAGAGACTGGCGGGGAAGAAGCGGAAGGTCTACAGACGGAGCGACGAGGAGGACGAGAACTCGAAGCGCGACGAGGTGGATATCTGGTTCAACATGGGGCTGAACGAACGCTGAAGGCAAGCACGGTCCTACAACTAGACCCTTCTGTGTAATAACGTAATTGCTGCCCTGTTCAAATCAATGTAATGACATCTTTTTTTTCAATCTACAACTCTACGACTTTGTGTCCGTCCCATCACTCCCCAAAGCGCATTCCCCCCACACCGTCCTCGCACTCCACAGTGAAATCCATACCACGTTCCCAACCGCAAAACAACTACCCACGACGCACACATGGCCTAGAACAGCCCATAGCCAGGCCGAGGACACATCATCACATGACACAACCCAAACCAACCCACCCCCGACCCCGACTCACGGTGCCGGAAAAGCAGTGCACAAGCGCCCTCAGGCCTCCCAACTCTAACACCGAACCTGTAGCCATCACCGTACCTCCAGCCAGAATGTCGTTACGTAGTACCTAAATTGTAGGCAAAAGAGTAGTCTATGGGGTCGACCTGCATGGTCCCTGCTGCGCTGGCGCGTGGTGCGACATCGATACTCGGTGCAGTGCCGTCCGTCGTTTGGCCTGCAGCGTGAGAGCGACCGTCACGGGTGGTCGGTACGACACGGCCTCGTCCTGGCACGGCCTAACCCGGTGCTAGGTGCTTCGAATCCGGGTGCCAGCGGGGAGCCTGCAGCGTGTTTACACTCTGCTCACGCTCTTTAATGCCGGCTTGGTGAAGGAGTTATGGTGCATTGCTGAGGCCGGGGCTGGAGCGTGGAGGCATCTGATATGGCAAGCGCAGAGGCGCTGGAGTGGGCATTGGAGTGCGTGATGGCTGTCTTCTCGCAGTCCGCAGGAATGAAACGCATGGATTTGAATCCCGAGTCACTGCACAGATCACGTTCATTCCGGGATACTGCGCAGCTCCACCGCCCCGAGCCGCACGCCCTGCTTGCCCAACGCGCTGTACCGCCCCCCGCCATCACCACACCCAGGCTCCCACGACGTGCCCCCCAGCCCCCCGTCCCCCACCAGCCTGAACCGCCTGCCCCTCTCCACCAGCCGCGGCACCTCCCCGTCGCGGCCCTCCCACGGCCCCACCCCCCGCCCCTCGGCCGCCAGCCGTTGCAACTGCAGCGCCGCCGTGCACTCCCACTCGCGGCTCTTGTACACGCCGTGTCCGCACCGGCGCTGCACGCAGGCGAACAGCTTGTGCGCGCCGAGATCCGAGAGTATGCAGGCCGCGCCCGCGGCGAGCACGGCGGCCATGGCGGCGAGGGAGAAGGACGTGTGTGCTGCGCTGTGGACGCGGACTTTCTTGCACAGGGACACCAGGGCGGCGTCGGCGGGGGCCGCGATGCGGGCGAGTGCCGCGGGGCTGCCGAGGTCGTGGGGCGAGTGGCGCGCGTAGGCGGGGATGCCGCGCTGGAGGGTGGCAAGGGACGTGTTCATCCAGTTCAGGACTTCGGTGTGCCAGTGGTTTGGCGGCAGGTTGGCGGACATGTCGAACCCGAAGCCGCCGTCCCAGAGGAAGTCTTGCGCGATGAGGTTCTCATGGCCGATGAAGACGAGCTGCCAGTGCAGTTGGCTGCTGGCGAGCGTCTTGCCGAGAAGGTAGTGGACGGCGGTTTGGGCGGGGGTGAGGTTGGGGAGCGAGGTGCCGTTCCAGAGGGCGCCTTGGTTGAGGAACAGGTCGGGGAAGACTTTGAAGAGGCCTGTGAGGGGGGTGCATGATTCGGGGTCGGAGGGCGTAGATCCTGGTTTGCAGAATTGGTATTGCTCCTGGCAGCCGAGGAAAGATACGGGGTTGGACGCTGTGCAGGTTACAGGAGGCAGTTGTCCCAGGACTTCGGTGCAATTGTCGGCGCGGAACCAAGGGTCTTCGATAGGGGTAGCGAAGTCGTTTCTGTTCGTGAGTCCGATAACAGTGAAATCTGCAGATGTGTTCAAGATATCTGGGATTGGCGTGAACTGTAGATAGACGGGGTTGTATGGCAGATCGAGAATGGAGTTTGCCAACCTGTTATACGTCAGCGTCTTTCAAGGAGGTACTGTCATGCATGTTCAAAAGTGTCGTGGTTGACTGTTGTTTGCCGATAATGATAGACGGACAGGGACAGCTTACCCAATACCATACGGCTGCTTGCCTCTCTTCCAATGCACTTCATCCACCAAAAACGTCGAATTCGTACCGCTAGTGTCTTTCAAGTAAGAACCAAACTCATAGCTCTTGACCTGCGTGCCCTCTGGAAGATCCATGTTAGCCGCTACCTCTGGCGGCAGCGGCTGCCACCCAATCGTGTAGTTCTCTCCGGCCAGCGGCGCACACGTCAGCACCTTTCTAATGGACAGAGCATCTTCTGGCCGCGTGTTCAGCCCCAGATCAGTGTCGGAACGCAATAGTCCTGTGTCAAGGGAGAAAGCGGCGCCGTCGCAAGCCTGCTGCTCGAACGGGCACGCCACATCGCGAGATATATTGTAGGGCAGCGTCGGCCGCACGAGATTACCGCACACCGTTGAGTTGTCGCCAGAGCGCTCGTAGCAAGAGCGCGAGTAGGCAGCGTTTCTACGCAGTACGGTGCGCATCATGACCGTAGCGGCATTGACGTATTCGTGGAATTCGATGCCGGAGACCGAGTAGTAGTCGAGGAGATCAGTGGCTGAACTGTTCTTGACGGTGGGTTCTTCGAACCAGCCGCAGTGCGAGCTCACGCTTAGAACGGATGCGTCTGGGGCTGCGACGATGCGAGTTGAGAATACTCCGGCGATTGAGAGCGCGAGTTGGAAAATGGCCGCGAATAGGATCAGGATGATGCTCTTGGTAAAGGACTTGGTCTTGTTGTCTTTGTGTACCCATACAAGCCGGCTCAGCTGACTTATAAAACTGCCTTGGGATTCGGTGTTGCGAAGAATAACCTGCAGTTGATGATACGAATCATCTTGAGGACTGCTCGAAGCGTTGAGCTGGTGGATGGTGAAGGATACAGTGCCCCACAGGTAGCTGCTTGCGACCGCAATGAAGAAGGTGAAGAAACTACCAAGTATGAGGCCCCACTGGTTGGGCAGCGTCAGAGTTCCTCGATGTATAAAACTATTGCCTGGAGTTGAGTCAGCAAACATTCACTATCACGTTGACCACCGACCCTCATTGTTCCAGAAGCCGCAATAGATAGCGTCGCAGTCCCACCACATAACCATGATTAGTTCAAAAGCAATTCAAATTCAGTGATCAGTGCAAATGAAAGAGCAGTGCTTCGCCATATACCTACCCATCTCCTGGCGGTGGTGTGTGCATGGCCGAGCATTATGCTCGCTTGCCAGGCTTGGCCTCAGTGTACGTTTCTCTGATTAGCAGGGAAAGACGTGAGACACGAGTGCAGCTGAACGCAAGCGCCTTGCGCGCGACTCTGTTCCAGCGCCATCCTCGCTTGTGTGCGGCGTTCATTCGCAGAGTCATCAGGAGTGACTGGGCCACAGTGCAGAACGACTTGACGAGGCGTGGCTTTGTCATGGTCGGTACTCTTGTCGGATGACTTGCTAACCCGTGTCCTACACCGATCATATGCCTCAGTTTGAGGGTATTGGATGCGGCTGAGTGCTTGGCCTCGCTTCTTTATGGCTGAACAGGGCTGAAGATGCATTCGGAGAAACCGTGGACATGACGGACCGATGCTTGTGAGCACGATGGAACTTGTTACCATCGCTGAAGGGTGACGGAGCAAGTGCACGAATGGCTAAGGGTGCAGCAAGAGTTGTTTGGCGTCGTTTGTCAATGTTTGTATTGCACACAGCTGAAGCCCGCAAATGGCAGACATGAATTCTGTTTTGCTGAATCCTAAATCAATCCAAGGGCCTCGAATGGTCATTCACAAAATTCATGGCGCAGTGTGTCTGGACAGAGTGAGATTAGCATGGTGGTGTGGGGAAGGAGCCCCCGCGGAGTGGCCCGTCTCGACTTGCCGTGTCAGAGCTCTCCGGTCTCGGCAACGCAACATCCCAAAACTTCTGACAGCGTCACAGCTTTATCAACAACAGCTCAAAATGGCTGCCCGCACTCTAAGAATTGGTACGAACGCATCCAATGCCACATATCCATACACGAAGAGCTAATTGATGCGCAGGCCTTATCCCCGGTGACGGCATTGGCCGTGAAGTCATCCCCGCCGGCCGCCGTATTCTTGAGGCGCTCCCATCCTCGTTCGGCCTGAAGTTCAGCTTCTCGCACCACGAAGCCGGCTGGGACACATTCCAGAAGCAGGGCGTTGCCCTCCCCGAAGACACTGTCGCCGCACTCAAATCCGACTGCGACGGCGCGCTCTTCGGCGCCGTGTCCTCCCCCAGCGTCGCGACCAAGGGCTACTCGTCCCCCATCGTCGCGCTGCGCAAGCGCCTGCAGCTGTACGCCAACGTGCGCCCCGTCAAGTCCATCGCGGGCGCCAAGATCCCCGTCGATCTCGTCATCGTGCGCGAGAACACGGAGGACCTCTACGTCAAGGAGGAGAAGACATACAAGGCCGCGGACGGCTCCCGTATCGCCGAGGCCATCAAGCGTATTTCCGAGACGGCCTCGTACAACATCTCCGCCATGGCGGGCGACATCGCACTGCGTCGCCAGCGCGTGCGCGATGCAGGAGCCTCCTCGATCCACTCCCGCCCGCTGGTCACCGTGACGCACAAGTCCAACGTGCTGTCGCAAACCGACGGACTCTTCCGCGAGACGGCGCGCCGCGCGCTGGCCGAGCAGAAGTACGGGCTTGTCAGCGTCGAGGAGCAGATTGTCGACTCGATGGTGTACAAGCTGTTCCGGCAGCCGCAGGACTACGACGTCATCGTGGCGCCCAACCTGTACGGAGACATTCTGTCCGACGGCGCGGCGGCGCTGGTCGGCTCGCTGGGCCTCGTGCCGTCGGCGAACGTGGGCCGCGACTTCGCGATTGGCGAGCCGTGCCACGGGTCGGCGCCAGATATCGAGGGCCAGGGCATTGCGAACCCGATTGCGACCATCAGGTCGACGGCGCTGATGCTCGAGTTCATGGGCGAGGAGAAGGCGGCCGCCGCAATTTATGCGGCCGTTGATGCGAATCTCGAGGAGGGCCAGCTGCTGTCGCCCGATCTGGGTGGCAAGGGTAAGACGAACGATATCATCGATGATATCTGCAAGCGCTTGTAGGTCACGGCTGAGCGCCGCAAAATGTAGACTGTAGATTGTAGATACCAAACACAATATGTTGTTGAACACCCTCACGTCGCTCACAATCAATGTACATTGAACGCAAATTCCATCACTTTCGTAATGCAACCCCCCTCCCCGTCTAGACCCTCTTACCAAACCCAGCCTCTACAAACGCCACCATGCACTATCGTACAGCCTTCACCCCTCTAATCCAAGTCGTCATCCGCCGCACCCTCAGCCTTACCCCCGTCCTTGGCGCCCTCGGCCTTCCCCCCATGCACCTCCGCAAACTCCTCCTCGGCGCTCTTCGCGCCGTCGGCTACCGCTTCCGCGGTCGGGCATAGCTGGATGACGACGACGAACAGCTCGGTGTTGGTTTCCTTGTTCTTGAGCGTGTATCTGAGCGAGTGCGGGCTGGTTAGTCGGGCGTCAGCGGGCGGCGTGGAATATGGTCTCGTGCTTTTTCTGTCTTACTGCGGCGTGTCTTCATGACTTCGAGTTGGAAAGACACGCAAAGGAAAGACACGCAAAGAGGCAAAGAAGGTAGAGGGAGAGGCACACGTACCGGAGAGGCTGCCCGTCCCAGTGCCCGATGATACTGATGTTCGGCAGCCCGTACCCGATCTTCAGCGCAAACTCGTTGAAGTCCAGATACGGATTGAAGAAGTCGCACTGGTACTCGCGGCCGGCCTCGAACGTGAACGCGGCGCGGTTCGCGGGCGTCAGGAAGTGCTTTTGGCGCTGCGCGGCGCCCGCGGGGATGTTGTGCGCCTTGCGGATGTCCTCGCCGGAGCCCGACGCGCCCTCGGTGTAGACGGTTGCGGGGGCGTCGGCGGCAGCGTCGGCGGGCGCGGGGTCCGCGGCGGGCTTCTTGTCGCCGATGCGCAGCACGTTGATGCTGGAGAGCAGCGCGCCGTACAGATACGGCTCGTCGCTGTAAACGTCGCCGTCCAGGCCGGGGTCGATCCACCACTTGACGACGGCGAAGGCCTTGTCGAACAGCGGCGGCAGGCGGTCGCGGATCGGGTGTTCGAAGTCGTTGCCGAAGACGAGCTTGTCGCCGGCGATGTCGTGCTTGGGCACGAAGGAGAAGGATATCGAGTAGCGGTCGTAGGGGTGCTGGGGCGTGGAGAAGTAGGGCGAGGTCGAGGGCGAGCCTTTGGGGAGGCCTGGTGGTGGTCAGAGGGGCGTGTTTGGGGGGATTGGGGGGGTGTACCCCGGTAGTCTTTGATGCGCATGTGGATTTGCGCATCGATCAGGTCCGACGAGATGTGGAGGGGCTTCTCCGAGTTGACGAGCACGTCTTGGTGCTTTGTTCGGTCGTAGGTCGCGCCGGCGGTTACCCGCAGCTCGTAGCTCTCGTGCAGGGGGGCCATGATGAAGTCTAGGGTATCACAGAAGATGGTGTATAGGAAAATAACGAAGAGGATCTACAGAGGACGTCAACAGAGGCGGCATTGTTCGCGGACGCCACTAGTTGTAGGGATGACGTTGGTCGCGTTTTTTCGACCGGGGTCTCGAATTTAGCGGGGAAACGCGATCGACGCCTGCATTGTGAGCTTATCTGCCCCTCTAACATGGTCGCGTGCTTGATCTTCCTGATCACACGGGAGTCAAAGCGCTCGTCTTGGCTGTGGTTGAAAAGGGTCAACGCATGAGATGGTTGTAGAATTGCTGCAATAGCCTATCAAATATGTACAAACTATCAACGCCATGGCCACGCACTGAATCACTCATCATCTGTAGTGGAGGAGATCCTTGCCTTCCTTAACTGCCTCATACCGTGATAAATAACTGTTCTGTAGCAACGAATACCAGTATTCACCCTAATTCGTATTTCATCGTCATTGTGTCCGAGAATGGCACACAGGACATAGAAATGCCGGAACATATAAACGCCAGATCGAATAAGAAAATGCTAGTGTCCGACTCGACCTCGGACGCGGACCTGGAAATGGCATTTTACTGGGAGGATGCTGAAGCTGTCCACAGCACTGCTCTTTCACTTTATGTCCTTTCGTAATCAGGCTTGGACAAACACCAGCACCATGGAAACTCTGGCTTTGCGTTGATCGTATGCTAAGTGAGTCGTACATCGTGAATGATGCTTGATGGGCTCGATGGGCTCGATATGGTAGATTTGGCCTGAAGATATCGAGGCCGTTCTTGCACGTCGCCTTCTAGCTGGTGTGGCAGGCCAGAGGCTTGACTCACGTGACGAACTACTTGAGTATGCTCGATCCGGTATGTTTGGTTTCTGACGCTCGATTCGGTATGTTTTGATGTAAAGTCCCAACATCAGACTCTCGTGAAGTCGTCGACGTTGACGCGTTGGTAGAACGACACGTGCCCAAATGTCTCCCAGTACTGTGCCAGTCGGTCGTGGGAAATCAGCAGGAGTTGCGAGGTCATATATGTATCTGTGACTGTCAGCACTGCTTGCCTATACGCTCACCACCACACGCACCTTCTCTGAACCCCCTCGCGGCAATGTGCCCCACACTCTTCACCACCCTCGCGCCCTTGAACATGTCTTCGGTCGCCACGCGGATCAGCCCGTTCGGCCCAATGTCAGGCGCGATGAACGTGTACTCGCCGCGCGGAATATTCGGATCGCCGGTGAGCTTGATCGCTTCGATGCGGCCATGATACACCCTGTCTTCATCGTCCATTGCCTCGTCCTCGGCGTCCAGCACGTCGTACTCGGCGCGAATGTCTGCGCCTTGCAGCGTCGCGACACTATCTTCAAGGTCGTCTGCGGATTCAAACAGTGCCTCATCGTTATCCTCAGATGAGGGAGGCGACGACACAGGCGCGCCATCGGCATCTGTCGGCGCCGTGCTCCAGCTCCCCGCACTACTCACGCTGCCCTCGCGCTCGCGCGCGCGCATCGCCCACTCGGCGCGCTCCGGCAGAGGCCGTGGTGAGTCGGGCTGCGTGACGAGCAGGAACTCGCAGCCGTGGCCGGCGTAGTCGCCGACCCAGAGGCCCTGCCACGGCTTCTGCGGCGTCGGTGTGTAGCTCTCCTCGGGCAGCGTGGCGAAGGTCGTGATGTCCTCACCGATGCGCATCGAGACGCTGTTTGCACGCGACGCGAACTCCATCCACTTGCGGATCCGGAATGTTGATGTGCTGAGCTCGTGCATACGCGCTGGCTTGCTAGCAGTGTGGCGGAAGTTGGAGGGCGAGGCGTCGTTGCGGGTTCGCGCGGCGCTGGGCAGGATCAGGGGTGGCCAGACGGGGGTCGCGTTCGTGGTTATGTCTTTGGGCCACGGGCGGGTGAGCATGAGTCTGGAGTGGATGCCGGCTGACGCGAGCGGTGCTTCGTGGTGCACGTCCATGTGAATTTCATGCTGCAGGCGGTCACCGTACACGCGATCGTAAGAAGCTCCGTTAAGACGGATGACGGGCGAGACCATGTCGAGCTGCACATTTGGCTGGAACGTGTGGATGATGGCTTCCGGGTTCCATGCCCACGTCTGCATGATGGGCTGCTGGCGCTCGGCCACGAGAGCATAGGCTTCAATTGCATTAATCCGGTGGTCGTAACGAGCGACGAGGAGCTTGCCAGTGTGTGCAGTGTCGGCGAACCAGAGCTTGTTCTTAGCGAGAAACCAGTATGGGTGGTGTTGCCGATAGAGTTCTTTCCATGAAAGATTCTTGGGCTTGGGCACTTGATATCCCGGAACTTGTTCCTGCACGAAAGGCTGCCATAGAGTATCCTGCTGTGCGTGCTCGTTCAGTGCACGGTTGACCAGACTGACAGTGAGCAGATCGGGAAGCTGCAGATGACTAAAAATATGCTGGATAAGTTCGGCAGGCAGACCCAGGAGTGGCATTAAAGTAGACGGAGAATCCATGTTGGCTTCCACACTGTACCTGCTGCTGTGGACGCTGCGCATATGGGAGGTAGATCCGTTGATCCAACTCAACCGGACGCAAAGTAGTCTTCACTATAAAAGCAGCTTCCCCACACGGGCGCGCCTAAAATCTTCCGTGTCAGTGCAGTCCACGATCCTATTCGTACAGCCCCGATTACAACACTAGAGTATGCGCCTTGGTATGTCGCACTGTAGGGTTTCGGCAGCACCGCGGTTTGGCTTGGTCGCTGTTCTGGGCAGTTGCTCCCAGTGGCACCTTCCCACCTGCGCCTAGCTCCCCAGCAGATTGGATTTGCAACGCGATGATAGGCTGCTACGCGCGAACGAATCGTCGTCAACTATCTCACAGGTACCGGAGACCTTCTCTTTTAGGTGTGCGCGAAGTACAGCGCTGACAATAGCAAACCGATATCGGGCTGACGCGCTCCGGGTAGCTGAACGGGTGCGGTCCGTACTTCGTATGGGGGCGGGCGAAGGGATGCGCGATAGATAGGGGGATGTCGCAATACTGCACCGGTCTATCTTAAGCTTGTGCAGCATCAATCAGCGTGAGGAGTCAAGATGCAGGTGACAAGGTAGGGACGTGATGCAGGATGACGGATAGAGCATCGCACGGCATTGCGCATGGGCCTCTCGCTAGGGAACGCCATGTGGGGAGGATCGGGGGCTTTCTATCAACGACACCTCACTTCATTGCTATAGCTACGACTTTCCGAACTATTGTTTCGGATGAGATCAATGCGTGATCTTCTTTTGACCCAATTCTGGGGCAATGCTCGCGACAATGTCGGTCGAATGCCACATCACATCTGGGCACTTTCCGGTATCGGCGGCAGTTCACTGCTGATTCCGATGACGCGGACGGCAGGTATGAAACCTGCTTGCAAAAACGTGGAAAACGTTGCCTATTGATCCTTCGTAGCGCCATGGTCAGCGGTGATGTCTATTATCGGGTCTGGACTGCCAAGTCTCAGATGTATTTACAGTGTGACGGGCTGCCTGCCGCGGACAGCGCGGAAAGCCCCACTTTGTCACACGCAGCTGATCGTGTCGTTGTTGGACACTCACATACCAAAGCAAGGTTTACTCAATTTTTACTGGCCCCAATAATGAGGCATCAGCGTGCTTTGTTCCTCTGTATTCTTTCATCTCAATATACCACTGTCTGTTTGCTGATCTTTCATTATCTGATATCTTTGTTTACCGATCTGACACCGACACGTTTCGCCGCACACACAACGTCTTTGTTGAACAAAAGCAGGCTCTCAAACCTAACACTGCTAGTTTCTATTTGTTGAGCGGCTCGCTGAAGCGCCCTCCGTCAGCCTCGGTCTGAATTACAGGAACTGGCTATGTGGTGCTCCGCCTTTGGCTGCTCTGCGCTGCCTTATCTGCAAAGAAGTCGCAGTATCGCCACCAGTCTGTTCGAGAACCTTCGATGGTCTGCTGGAGAAGCGCTTCATTCTCTGAAACACTCTGCCATATAGAATTAGATTGGTAGGTCTGCTCCAGCAGATTTTGCATCTCGCTATCGACAACCGAATTACCTGTAGCGAACGTCTCAGGCAGTGAGGTGAGGTTAGAACTTTCAGAGCGCAGCGATGTTGGTCCATGGGGCGTTGGCTGTTGGGGCACTGGCCGTTGAGCTACTGACTCTATCGATTGTAGAGGAGATGTAGACAGCAGGCGCTCCAACTCACTGTCTACTTGCTCATAGTCCCGGATCTCGAAAGGTGTGTTCGGGACAGACTGCTCACCGACACGTGCTCCTTGTATGGTAGTTGTTTCCTCGTGAAAGCTATCACGACGTACTTCTTCCGGGATATCTATTAGTTGCGCAGTGCCCGTGTTTTCGACGGGGCTGTCGCAACGCACCGTTTCTGTGTCCCCGAAAAGGCTGTCGAGGGAGTCTCCATCAGATAGCTCATCTTCCTGCTCACCCGAAGGCAATTCAGATGTGTGAGTGTTGCCTATCTGAGCTTGGGGTGTCGGAACCTGGACTTCGAGATTATGGTCTGCTAAGGGCGGTTCTGGCGTCGCGACGCGCGTGGGCTGTGGCTCTTCTTTGGCTCGCGAGACTTGATCGGGGCTTTGACGCCGTATTGGCGTGATGGGACGTGATAAATGCCCAACACCGGGTTCTTGGTGATTCTGGGGTGATGGAGAAGGAGGAGGGCGTTGTGGTTGCCTCGAGGATTTCTGCTCGCATTGAGCTGCTTCCTGCACTGTGATAATCGCCTCCGCGTTGGCTCTCGCCTGAACGTGCTGTTGTGGTTTCTCCCTTTCCTGCCCCAGTCTCTCGGCTTTCTTCGCTTCTAGAGCTTGGTACAGTTCGGGTTGGTACCTCTCTCTTAATTTCTTCACGCTCCAATTTTTCCAGGTCTTGTGCTTTTGGTCTAGTTTGCCCTGATCGATGAGTTTCTCGACTCGCGCTTTCCAGAGATCCAGACCTTTACGGGTGGAGTGTTTCTTTGCACCCCTAGTCATACCATTAAGACAGCACTCGCGCGGCGGATTGCGGTTATAGTGGTAGCATGCATAGCGTCCGTTTGACATTGGCACGAAATCAGCCAACTTGTCGAACGGGTATTCTGGGACTGGCACGAGGTCTTCTGGATACTTTGTGTAATCAGGCCGCTTGCGACGGTTGATCTGTGCTTCATCGATCACCGGCTTTTTGTTATCGACTTTTTGCTTCTTTGGGGATTGAGCTATACCTTTGTGCTCCATCCACGCATCAACCTTCACGAACCACTTGTCCTTGCTGTGCTTCAGCCTCCCATATTCCGGTATACCTATACTCCGCGAGTAGCGTTCATCGTACCATTGGTCTATCTCCGCCTTATCAGCATTGTATATTGCACGAGCATCGATTGCCTGTTTCGCGTCTTTCGTGTCACCGTCTTGCAAGTCAGTGGAATTCCGCTTTGCTCCACGTAATGGAGATGGAGTCTTCGTGTTTGAGTGGGCTGATGATAGGCCTGTTGCAGATGGCCTATTATGTTGTACACGAGGGCGCTTCCGTCGCTCAGATTGTTCCTCGTCCGAGTCGGTACGCTTTCTGGACTGCTGCCCCATGTTTGGCATTCTACGACTTTCTATGACTAGAGTAAAAGGTATAGTTGGGACTAATACATTGCATATATGTTCGGTCGTGCATTGTGAACGAGTTCTCAGGTACTGTGTGCGCTAAGGTACTCATAATGTACGACAAACTTTTAGCACAAATCAATGCGCCCACACAATGCCAATTGTTCATTACGTGTTGCTTGTTTAGATATTGTTTTTATCTACACTGTGTCGGGATGTGCTCATTATCGGCCTGGTCTCTTTTCTGAAAATACACATAGCTATATCCGCAACACTCCCCACGATGCCTCCATTTGTTAACCAACGTCCGTGAAAGTCTTCAATGTAGCGCGTGGAGACATTCAAAATTTCTCGTCATATGTTCTAGCGACACTTAACGGGTATATGTGGTTACAATTGTGCTAACAATGGCTACTTGCTACAGGTAACATCAGTTTACTTGTCCCCTTTGGCTTTCCTAGTCTCGCGTTTCTCTGCTCTTTTGAATGACGCCCGCTTCGCTGTAGCAGTCAAGCCGTTCTTGCAGCAGACATGTGCTATGTTGCACTTGCCTTCTATGCAGTCGAAGGCTCGGTGACCGCAACGGTAGCGACCTGGTTTGTTAGGCAGTTGTGCCCAGGTCGAAGGATCGCTGGCGTCCTCAACGTCCTGGACTTGCTCAACGGCCCGGTTGTCTACTGATGGATTGCGCCGCTGCGTAGTCGCCGCTACATTGTGTAAGCGTTTCTGCGTGATAAGAACTGAGGACGGCTGGTTCGGTGCGAGGTTTCGCACTGCAGATGGATGTTTTGACTTCCAGTGAGCAATCTTCTCCCATCGTGGAGCTTTCTTGCGATGCGTTGGACATACTGACCACTCTGCTTCGATCTCACTCTTGTGCTGCTCGAACAATGCGTCATCTGGATTCACGGAGAGGTCTGGTAGCAGTTCTTCTTCTTCAGCCACATTGTCTTGTTGATTGTGTCCTTCGAGGTCGTCGATGTGGTCGATCGAGGAGTCTTTTGGGCATGCGCTGATGGTACCACGAGGCTTCTTTAGCGGACGGCTGGGCTCATCCGGAGAGACCACATGGTCGATAGAGCGCTTTCGTGTCGTTTCTACTGCCGTATTATGCTGTGATGAGCATACTGATGTATCTGGGGAGCCTTTTGAGGAGCTTGGAGAACCAATGTCTGATGAACTGTCGCCGTCGTTGCCTCCCTCGTTCGAACTTGTAGCATTCACCATTGGCACCACAGTAAGGACTGATGGGTGGCTCACAATTCGAACTTTGCCACTCTCATCAATCCGCGTCTCAAAAATTTGAAATCGAAGAATATTCTCCCACGATCTGCCGTGTTCCTGCTTGTCGTACTCTCCAAACTTGAACAGCCGCCTGCAGAAGATACGATAGAATTCTCTTTCTCTGTGGTACAACAACGAAGACAGTGACTTTACGTTGTCTAGAATACTCCAGAATCTATCTGAGTCTGTTGCCTGGCCGAGGAGTTCTTTGCAGAGAGACCGAAAGCTGAGATACGCTTGCTGTCGCTGTGCTGGTTTCAAATGGCGTAGTATCCAGATTTGATCTGGTGTATACATCTCGACCGGTTTGTGGAAAGAATGTATGTAAGACTTTGAGATCCCCGGAATGGTAATGTTTGGCTCTTTGGAAAGATCGAGTGTGGCTAATGTGCAGTACTTCGTGGCGGCTACCTTTTCGAGCTGAGAGCGAGTGTCGAGTGTTCGAGCTGACTCTGAGCGCTCTGATCTGAGAATACGCACCAAATCTTCAATACTGGTACCGAGTGCACTGACGGGGAGACCGGAGATGGATGTGATGTGACCTCCTACCTCGGGTCTCGGCGGAGGGTTCGAAGGCATGTATGGGCTTGAGAAATCTTCAGCCTAAATGCTGTTAGCAAAAGCCTGGGTCAGAATCCGAGAAATGCCCAACCATGACAGCTGTTTGGGCTAGGACGTCCAAGCACTGGAAATCGATTACAGATATTGTGGTAAATCCACCACTCAAAGTTCCAGCCGGTTTTGCGTTCCTGTGCTGCTGCTCGCCCGAATTTTTCTGAAATGCCGTTTCCCGCTTTCCGGATGCAATAAGTCGTCGTCGCTGTGCGTGTGGCATACAATCGTCGTCCGTTTCATTACTCTCTCGGTGGCGCTTGGCATGCGTTGTGAGAACAGATGAAGCCATGTTGCCGATGTGAAATCGTGTAATTTAACAAGATTCAGAGATAAAACAGATAGAAGATGTCACTGGGGGTATGAAAGTAACGGTTGATCCGAGACAATGTAGGATCTTGCGATGATACGTGTGGTGGTGGACGACAGAACGAAAGAGAAAGCTCGAGGTGACTGCGGAGGTAATGATCACAATAGAAAGCTCGCTAGTGTAAAGCGAGGATGAAGTGACTGCGGAATTAACACAATAGAACGTTAGTTAGCGCGGAAGTGAATACAGGAGTGACGAGCATGGTTGACCTGTGGTGGAACTAGAATCTTAGGTGAAAGCCAGTATTGCGCATGAAAGTGAAGCGGGAACTGCATGGGGGGTAGATATAATTGAGAACGAGAGAGTCAGCTATCAGCACCGGCAAGTATGAGGGAAGTTTTCAAGTGAATCAAACATTGGATAGTGACAACTATGGTAGGCTACTCGATTATTCGCTACAACGGTCCTTAAGATTCGATGCGACAGGTGTGCAAAACGTATGCCTGCCAACATCACTCAGGCGAAAAGTCAGAAAGAAACAATGGGCTCGAAGTTCAGAGTGTGAATGCAGGGACACGATGAATCTCGCCAGACTGCTTGCCTGTCTCCTACTCAGGCTTTCTGTTGCCTGTTTTGCCAGCGAAGAGCCGCCCTGTGACGAGCTGACGCGGACCTAGCGAGCGCCTTGTAATCAGGGTCGCAGATTCCTTTCTTGAAGGACCGAATACGCAGAACCCCGTACTCTCCAGCCTCCATGTCTACCTCAACCTGAGGATACATGTGCGGCGTAGCGATGATGTTTCTCAGTTCGATTAAGATGTTTGGAAAGATAGGTATCTTCGCAGTGCATTTCCCGAGGTGGACGATCTTGACTTGGCTGTCATGAGGATCGATCTCCGTGCGTGCTTGAGAGTTTGCCTCAGTGGCTTCCACGCGACTGTGATGGAAGTCGTGAATCTCGGAACGCATCTTCTTGTTGTCGAATGTACGGCTGATTCCGAGTGCTGGTGGTGATGCAGCAATGAGCCTACGTTCTCTCAACATAAGAGTTTGGTCTTTGTCGCAGTCCGGGATGATTGGAGTTCTAGGGTAAAATTGGCGCTTCTTGAGGACTTTGGCGAGTTTGCTGACGCCTTTCTGATTACTCAAGCGGAGCTCTTCAACTTTCTGGGCACGATCAAGGGATGGTGTAGCGATGCCCTTGCGGCACGCTGCTTGGTTGGATGTCTTCATTGCGTTGGAAGTGGGTTTGAGTGTCGAGGACTTGATACTGTCCACGGTGGAGGTAGCTTTGTGAATAAGTAGGAAAGTATTTTGTGCTCTGGAAGATAAGTTCAATTCAGATTAGTGAGAAATCTGTTTAATAGTCAACGCTAGTTCACGGTGTGGGTGCCATAAATTGGTTATATTGTTGGTCTTTGGTGTACCAGAGATGGGAAGACGCAGTTGGGATAAAATTCATCCGGGTCCCCTATGATTGGAACACAGTACGCTGCATGATTTTGCGCAGGGCGCTGAAACTGTCGAACTGGCAGTGGGGATAGGCTATGATCTGATGGAACCACGGTTGAGGCTCGAGTTCGTCACAGCGAGATCAAGCAAATAGGCTGATAACCACACTTCGAAGCGTAAAATACGTGCACGTGGAGTTGGATTTGTTTCGTTGTTTTGAGGCCGGATATCAGCCTATGGTTGCCCCTTATTCAAAGTTTGGTTCAAGATGGCCTTCCCATCGTTCAGGCATCTGCCATTTTTTCTATAGGCCAGTCGAGTAGGTATATGTTTTCTTGCAGTTGCTATACTGACCAGAATCATCCTCGCGATTCCAGTTGCCTACCTTCCCACACCAACCAGCACGTCGGCACATACTGTCGCAAAAGCCAAGACATTTCCCACAGAACTTCCAGCTAAACCGCCATTCCCCACCGACCACCACGTCTGCACACACCGTCACAAAAGCCAAGATGGCTAGCAATTTTCTGAGCTCCCAGTGCTGCGCCGTAATCGCCAGTCAGCGTGACAACTGCTCCATCTGCCGATTTAAGTTCGTCGGCGACGACGAGAAGGCTGTCTCAACCCCATGCGGCCACATCTTTCACCCAGAATGTCTTCAAACTTGGTTTGAAAATCAGACGAAGCAAGCGACGTGCCCTATGTGCCGCGCAGTCCTCTTCGATATCGCAGAAGACGAGGCCGCGGAAGAGGCAGAGCAGGAAGACCCTCCAGGCTGGGAAGGACTGGCTTCGGCCTACGACGAAATGACCTGGGATAGGATGTACCAGGCCATTGACTTCCACATCCCTTTCCTCGTACATCTCTCAGGCAGTTGGGAGCAGTATGTGGAGACGGCTTTGCGAACCACTTTGCACCTCAGAGACTGTTCGCCACACTCCGCAGCCGGATTCGTGATGGTAGTAGCTACCCTCAAAGCCATGGCCGACCTTGCAGAGTACAAGAATGAAGATTTTGGGGAGTACCAGAGGGTCATCGGCATTCTCGATGAGCATGAAGCCCACGGCACGATTGATGAGGCCTACGAGGAAGCCGGGATTAGTACTTTGATTTCTCGGATCGTAGTTTAGGGAACCGTAGCGCGCAAGCAGGGATCAATCACGCAGCGATGATGGTACTGATCCCAGATTGCAAGTTCTGTTTAGTCAATTTTCGTAGCCTGTAGTACGTATTCTCGATCAATGCTAAAAATTGTCTTCACAACCAAATTAGCGACAACACCAAACCAATTTCTGCATCCTGAGATCCCTAACAGCAAGCGCATGTAACCGCTCGCCTGTAGGATCTCAATGTTGTAATCTGCTAGTGAGCTAACAACGTCTCTCACATTGTAAAATTGAATGTAGTTGCATGTTGTTGTCTCGGAATCTCCCATGGCAATTGAGGGACATGATGGCTGGGTATGAGTATGTCAGGTTTGTTGCAGCTTTGCTTGTCTACCTCCGAATTCAGCCAATAATTCTTCACAGTTGTCTGCGGGAGCATTGAATGCCTCCGCGTATTTGTTGCATCGTAACTCGTTCGACTCCCGTACGAATGTCGTAGCACCGGAAGAACTCGCTGTTGGTGACAAGATAACATGTCGGAGACGCTTGGACCTTTGACGAAACGAAATGACTGAACTGTGATGTTCCGGTGGAGCTACCTAAGTCGCGCCTTGGATATCCGCCCGGCAGCACATCGGATCTCGCGGAGCCCTGTCCCGATGTCGGCCCGGCCTGTCATAGAGTGGACGATGTTAGCACCCCGTGGGCGCCCATTGGTCCTTCTCCCCACAGTGATCGTTGATAACAACGTGGAGAAGGACCGACGTTCTATCATCTTGGCCTTACGCCTCAGCAACTATATCTCCGTTATCTTTCATCGCGACAGCTGTAGTATGTAGAATTCAAAAAGCGGCGGTTGCTCGCCCAAAATATCATGTACAGGCGTTTGTCGAATACACCGTTCGTACAACAACCCGGAGTGTGCCCATCATGACCACCACGGACGTCAAACAAGCCGACCAAGACAATGTTGAAATGAATCTGGCTGCCGGGTCAACATACGTGCCGGATCTCAGTGACAAGGCCATGGAGAGGCGCATTGTGCGCAAGATTGACATACGCATCTTGCCGTTCATCTGTATCTCGTACCTCATCAACTTTCTGGACAGAGTGAGTAGTGGACGCCTGAAGCTGAAGTCATATTATTGACATCCCGAAAGGTCAATTTGGGAAATGCACGCACACTCAACAACGACATTCCTGCCAGCAATATCGTCCACGAGCTTAGCCTTACCGGAAACCGTTACAACATCGCTGTCGCCGTCTTCTTCGTGCCGTACGTCATCTTCGAAGCGCCAAGCAACTTTGCCATGAAGTACTTTACGCCGTCGGTATGGATTGGTCGAATTATGATCAGTTGGGGCATCATCACAATCTGTACATGCGCTGTGAAGAGCTTCGGCGGACTCCTGGCGATCCGATTTTTCCTTGGTGTTGCAGAGGCCGGATTCTTCCCAGGTGTTGTCATGTACCTCTGCTACTGGTATAAGCCGTCGGAACGAGCAACGCGGCTTGCTATCTTCGCCGGTTCCGTTGCGGTTGCTGGAGCCTTCAGTGGACTTCTGGCGACCGGCATCTCTTTCCTGAATGGCAAAGCAGGCCTCGCTGGCTGGCAGTGGCTTTTCGTGCTTACTGGCATTCCTGCTGTTGTTTTCGGTACCATTGTGTGGATCTTCATGCCCAACTACCCACAAGACGCGAAGTTTCTTACCAAGGAGGAGCGCGCCTTTGCAGTCGCTCGAATGGGTCCTTTTGCACCCAACAAAGAAGACAAGACCTTCAACGCGAAGATCGCCAAGCAGACAATTCTGGATCCGCTCTTTTGGGTATACGCGTTCAGTTACTTCCTCATGGTTAACAGCCTGAACGCATTCTCCTACTTCTCGCCTACCATTATTGCCAACCTAGGGTTCAAGGGTTACACTGCGCAGCTGCTCACTGTACCGCCGAACGTGTTCGCCCTGCTCATCATCCTTGGAAACTGTATCCACTCCGACTACTCGAAAGAGCGCATCCGTCACGCTCTTGCTGGTGTAACTTTTGTTGCGACTGGGTACCTTATTCTGGCTGTGGTGAAGAACTGGATTGGTCGTTACGTTGCCGTGTTCTTGATCGCTTGTACGAACTCGGCTGTCATGCCATTCCTGGCCCATCGCACGGCTACCGTTTCTGGCTCCACAGCAACAGCACTCGCAACTGGTGTGACTATCGCAATTTCCAACTGTGGTGGCATCAGTGCTCCGTTTCTTTTCCCCAGCACGGATGGTCCAAATTACCCCATGGGCAACTGGACCGTTTTCGGAATGCTTTGTGCTGTGTTCCTCATGACTGTCTACCTTGGCGTCAGGCTTGGAACAAGCGCCGAGTACCGTGATTTCGCGCCTGGGGCTGCTGAGCAGTTGGTTGCGAGGACAAGTATTGAGGGCAAGCTGCCGGATGATGCCAGAGACTCTCGCGAATTCCCGCCTGCCGTAGCGCAAAGTGACGACAAGGACGCTGTGAAGATTTAAATAGCTTGGCCAAGTATCCCATTATAGACAGTGTAATTTGACGAACGAGTCAATTGATTGTTTTCTCTAACAATGCTTGTGCCCGTGCCTTCAGCGTTGTGAGGTTGTGAGTTCAGGAGAGCAAGAACTCCAAATGTGCAGCCGAGAGCGCTCGCCCCACTTTTCTGAATTGACGTTCCGCCAGAGCCTGATTGGTTTAGAACACCCGCTCGTTTCACAGATTTCCACTATCCTGACATTTAGCGTTGTACATGAAAGTAGGGACATCCTTTGAGGCTTTCAGTATTAACTTCAGCACATGCAGATGCCTCCGTGCAACTGCAACGATGCTCGGACCACGGACGTGCTGAGGGATACGGTTTCGCGCTAGAAGCACGAGCCGGAAAAATCGGTGAGGAGATGCAGTTCGACGTTGAGGATGATTGTGCTACATCTGCCATCGTTGTGACTGTCAGTTTGACACCACTGGACAAAACTCACACTCGTTTATTGCAATCTGGTTTTCTATCAATCGTTCTCGAATTTGCTGAAAGTAACTTACCTCGACAATGCCCTACGTGCCTCGCACTGTGGTAGAATGGGCATTTCTTGCAGTAACAGCTACTCAAGCCATCAGCGCAAGCGTCCTTGATATGTGAGTCGAAGCTCATCCTATAGAGGTTCGGATTTACTAACACCTGGATAGAGTGATACTCTTACGGTTCCTCTCCTGGGTCAACCCCGAGGTCTATCAAGTGCCAGGCGCATACATCGTCCCAGTGAACTTCGCTGTATTCGTTCTTGGCAATGTCTACTTTGCAGCTCTGGCCTTCGATGCCCTTCAAGCACGGAATAGTCTACAGTTGTTCGGCATTTGCGCATTTGATGTCGGCATTTTCTTTTTTTCTCTATTGCGTTACGATCAGACCCGTTATACCGCGACCTTATTGTCCACAGGCTCTACTATCGGCGGGGCACCTCTCGTCAAAGCGGATGTGCCCTTCTTGTCATATGTTCAACCGATACTTATAGTGTCCACCATTATTTCAGGTGTATGTATGGTGTGTTCCTGCCTACTCGTCTTCAGACTGAACCACGAGTTTGCATGGGCGATATACAGACATATCAATGGGAGCCTCTCGATCCGACGCAAATATCTTACTTATCAGGTAAGCATGGATCTACACTACGTAATAGCTGATAAATTGACCGTCGACAGATCCTTTTGGTCTTTATGAAGCTGGACATTTACTTCATTATCGCTTTCATCATCGTGTATGGCACGGTCGATGTTCATTGGGAATTCCCAGAGTTTCCATTGACTGTCGCCATCATTCCTCTATTGATTATTCAAATTGGCATGACGATATACTTCACGAAGCGAGAGAACAGGCTGGGAGCTATCGCTGCAATCGTATGCTACTTTCCTATAATCTAATCCTGCTTAATTCATTCAACTGACTATCATGCGCAGGTTATTCGACTTGGCGAGATAGCGTATCTAATCAGCCGTATTCTCGCCTTGCATGGCGTTCAAAAGAGCCGGCGATCAGAAACCTTGATGAAGAACGAAATGCTTTTTTTCGCAGAGTGCTCTTTATTACTATCGATCATCGCTTGCGGGAACGCCACTCTGTGCGTGCTCAATTTTGGCCACGGGCTCAAACCGTTACTATTGGACTCTGGCTGGAAACAGGGTCGATACGAGTTCCAGCCCATTCATCCGCAGGGGCGCCCGGCGGCAAGGCTTGAACTGGATTGATCGAATTCTTAAACCTCAGCACGCCGCAAGATGTCTGTATTGTCGACATCGGTTCTTGTTTCGAAGCTTTTGACACCCATATTCCATGAGCAAGATTATCAAGACGGAAAAGGGAAGCTGTCCGTCAAAGAGGAAAATTGAACTATCGTGTTGCTATACTCAACTGCAGCAGCTCCTCCATTAGTCACAGAGCAGGGTGAGCGTCCAGAGCAGGGTCGTCCTGCAACGCCAACGTATCATCCCAACCGAAGTCCAGCTCATCACCGCCCGTCCACCTTCCTCCCCTCATATGAGCCAAGATATCTGGCTGCTCATCTCCTGAAATTCTACCCAGCACACCCATCAACGTTCGGTTGGTCAGAGGACGATTTCCACCGATGAGATCCAAACAGGTAAGATGAGTAATACGTCTCCCGAACCTTTCCCATTTCGAAACCTCAGGTTCATCCTCCAACGCAGCCGACACCGACCGAACCCTCGCCATAGCATCGATCCGGTCGCGTATCATCGATCCGCCCGCGGGACCAACGTAGTAGCAATTTGCCAGCCACAACCCGTTGCGACAATACTCCTCATACAGCACGCAAAATTCCTCTTCAGTGAATCCGTCAATCAGCCGATCAAGCCAATCCACCAGCTTCCGGAACGCAGGCCACTTCGTCGCGTACTCGTACCGTGTAATTGAAACCACAACCACAGCCGTAACGACCACGAGAACAAACGTGTCCATGTACGGATGGAAAACCACCCGCGGCCCGCCGTGTACGTAGATCATCGCCTCACGGACCCTTATGCACAGCGCTACCAATGCGTCCGTCGTGCCGCGCCGGCGAAACCACGACCGCTCCACCTTCGCGATCATGAAGTCGACGCACACGTCAGCCTGCAGGCCCACGACGAACATGTCCCACGGTATTAGGAAGTCGCTCGAGCTCAGGGACACCGAGGTGCCTCGGCTGCGGCTGTGGTGCAGTTGTGCGATTTGGATGTTGGTGAGCGGGGCGGCGGTGAAGAGTTCGGTGCGGCAGTTGGGGCAGGTGTTGCGCTCGGGTCGAGAACTGGTGTGCCAGCGAGTGATGCAGGAGTAGTGGAAGAGGTGTCTGCAGGGCTTCAGGGCGACGGTGTCTTTGTGTTCGTGTGGGTGGTCTGTGGGATCTGAGGCGTTTTCTGCGAAGGAGTCCAGACAGATTCCGCAGGTGATCTCTGTGTCTGGCAGGGCGACTGGTTTGGAGTTTAGTGGGTTGAGATCTCGGAGGTAATTTTTCTGCGACGGCATTTGTTCTGTGTGGCCGTCGGGTGAGGCGGCTTCGTCTGCCGTTGGTGCTGTCATTGTGGCTGTATTTGATGTAGCTGCTGTGTCGACGGTCGAATTCCGAAGTTTCTGGGAAGTGCAGAGCTCTTGTTTCCGAGGGTGAGTGGCGAAAATTTCTGTTGAAGTGAGAGTGAAGTGAAGAACGGGTGAACCAGATTATCACATACATTCAGGGCAAAAATTGCAGCCGTAAGGACTACACTAGAATTTCTAGAACAGCTGCCAAAAGTAAGTGAATTTTGCGCGACATCAATCAATTGCATTGGTACATTTGGTTTCTGATCATGTATACGTAGAAAAAGTTTTCAACCCCGTTTCTCGAGATGGGTACTCACAGCCATACTGAACGCGTCCTGCGCGACCTTCTCGCACTCCAAGATGCCAGAACGATTTTTCGGCCACGTCTTCTTCTCAGTCTCATATCGGTCTTTCGCCAACATAAACTTCCGATGCAACTCGTTGAGCTGCGGGAACGGCGCGCTCTCACCCTGCAGGCGTTTCACACCGTCACGAACCGTGTTCATCAGCCGAACCAGCTCGGCCCACACAATCAGCTTGTAGAACGCGTCGCGATCGGCGAAGTACCGACACTTACGCGTCGGCAGATTCCAGCCCTTGAAGAGCTGAACCACAGGTATCACGACTGCACCATGCCAGTCGGGCTCAGTGCCAGTCTGCAGCCACTGGCGGTGCAATTCGTCGGCATGGCTGTCAACGTAGTCTTTGAGCAGACGTAGTTGAGTCGCAGCAACTTCCTCTTCTGACCAGCAGACGACGGTCTCACCGCGCTGAGCCAAGTTGATACGCTCTTCGGCCTGGAGATTGCTGAAAGACTGCCCGAGAATAGCTTCCCGGTCAGTGTCGATACGATCGTGCAGCGTGCGCTCACACAAAGCCATTCCACAGGAAGGACAGTTGCCAAACTCGTAGTCGTAGACACGGAAGTCAGACACCAGACACTCTTGGTGCATATAGTGGCCGCAAGGCAGGCGGATTGTGTGCTTGTTTGGTGAGTCATGGGAGTTGTTACAGAGAGAGCAGTTGCCAAGGGGTGCTGGGCGAGTGCGCGAGCAGACTTCAACCCGTTTGAGGAAGAAGTCTTCTTGACAAGGCAACCCTTCTGTTGACGGTAGCTTGACGAGGCGTGAGAGGCGACGAGATGAGGTTTTTGGCTTTGACTTCTTCGGTAGCACCTTAGAGCTCCGACCAGTCAGCTCGGCGACATACTCGAAGTCGCAGTCTTCTTGCTCGGGTATTTCTGGTGAAAAGGGTGACACACATACAGAGTGCGTGAAGACCGCATCGAGTTCGGCAGCTCGTTCGAGGGAAGGAAGTTCTGCCATATGTGGAGGTAAGGCCATTGAGCCTGGTAGCGAAGGGTTCTGGGGGCTGACTTCGAGGCCTTCAATACCCGACACTGTATTCTGAGAGTAGATACTAGAGCTGGCATACTTAATGGGACCGCCGAACTCTGCAGTGCCTCGTCCGTGAGTATCATGCTGGCTTACTCCTGGCGCCTCTGCACCAAGCTTTAAAGTAGATGGTCGGTGTCGTCGTGTCGTATGCTCATGGTGGCTATCATGACGCGCTGGAGCAGCTGAGGAACCGATAGGGGTGCTCACATTAGACTCGAACTCCTGTTGCCCGAGATACACAGATGGGCGACTTACTCGCCAGACATCCTCTGGTACATCAACCTCACCATCCGGTCCGTTGCTCAGGTGAGCCGTATTCTCTTGCTCAGATGAGGATGGCCTGGATTTCTGGTTGGACCGTGGCCGGGAACGATGTTTTTGGGATTCAAGAGAACGAGCCGCTCGCTTTTGCAACAAATCAACCATTGATGGAGAATCGTACGCAAAATTGCTGTTTCTCGATGTTGTGGGTCTACTGGCAGTCTGGATATTGGTCGCAAGCGATGCCAACGGCTGTATCGGCATTGTTGCAGTCGACACCTCTATTGCTCGCCATTGTTCCCGTTTGCAAGTAGTCTGCGCCTGGTTAAGAAGAAAGAACTCAGCACACAGCTCCTGGATTTCTGCGTTGCGGACCCGCCGATAAGAAAGATGGTCGGGCTCGTTGCATCGACACACGACGTCTTTGTCTTTGTTCAGGTAGTGGAAGCGCTCAGCATGAACACTCCTGAGCGCCCACTGAATCTTCTGTTGCTGTTGATAGCTGTAGAAGTCTTGTTGCGAGCACGACTCAAGATTGAACTTGTCCATGTATCGTATGATGGCAATAGCTAGGTATTTATCGGTATCGCCTATTGATTGTGGCTTCTTGTGATCCTGCACTTGAAGACATCGGCACATTTGCAACCGACTGATATCTGTATAGTGGAGATATGGGCCACGCTGTGCTGAAAGACGAGAAGTTCGAACAGGATACTTCTCGCCCGTCCGCTTGCTGCGTGCTATGACGACTTCGCTTTTTTGTCGGTTGTGTGGATACATCGCTGCTATTGATTAATGGTGAGTTGAGGAGGTGGGTTTTCGTCAATTGGCGGATTCATAGCCTCAGAGGAGATTCTTGAGGTTAGCAGCTGTGATGCACAATGCTTTGCTCAAGCCATAGAGCGCCTGTTTACTCCCAATGGACGGGACGTAATGCGTGAACAAAGAATACTGTCGCCGTATAAGAACACTATGAAGATGTCCTTTGTTATCCTACAGCACCGGGCTGAACGGATTGAAACGCATTGTCGAGTATCTCCGAAAACGGCTGAATCAGTGCGTCACTGGAGAGCGGAGCTGGTCGGAACAAAGAAACATGGAAGCAATTGACTTGATAATACTCATTGCAGAAGTTAGTCTTTTAGGCATGCGGCAAGCTGTTGAGTGTGTCTCATCATTTGCCTTGGCTAAAGGGATTTGGCTCAAACTTTGAGGCCACTCGTTGTTCGCAAAGAGATTGAGCAAGACGCACCGAAGTGACCGTGATGAGACGTCTTTTGGTCAATGGATGTATCAGAGAGACACATCGGCAGTCAACTTCTAATGCACAGGCGAAAGAAGTAGTGCCCAAAGATCACGGTCCTGACGCCTTCTCAATTTTCTGAGATAGCCTTGAGTTCACCATTGACATGGATTCGGCTTGATGCTGGAGGAGACTCGAGACGAATACTATACCTCTGATCAAGGATCTGTGGTGAAATAGATTTGAAGTTTCGAATACTTGATGCGGCCATGGTGATACTCGAGATAAGGCGGTCGGCGTTAGCTGTGATGAAGAAAAACAAAGCGAGACAATGCGCGAACCTGGAACGCTAGCACACGTGAAAGAGAGTACAACGGCGCCTTCTTTCATGAATATTGCTACTGAATTAAATCCATGGATTGCTTTGAAAGAAAGACCATGCTCACTATTCTCGTCCACCTATGAGTTGGCACCTCCATGGAAGTGAGCATAAGTTGTGCTTCTTGTACGACTACAGGCTGCGTCATTTCTGTTCTTTGTTTGCGAATGAGTGCAACTGTCTGTACTCTATTAAAAACCTTGGCGTAATGAAGCTGACAAGGTTGCCAGCGGTTGACCCAATGACGCCCTTATGCATCGAGAGTCGAAATGCTTGGAACCATGGTGATACTATAGTCTCGAAAGTCCAATTGAGTAAGCCATGATGGTCTGCAGTATAACTCTCTGCCATGAAAGCGCTGATAGGGATGCCGTGCACTTCACTTATCATCGGGTTTGGTAGGAGCGACGGTCCCGCGCTTTCACCATGATCCCCACTATATATAAGCCTCTCCAAGCACCCTGATTTCCTCAACCACCTTTGTTCCTCGACACGCACTCGCACACCGCAGCCTATCGTGTCCAGCCTCCCTTTCGTCGCCTCCACGATTTGCACACACATCATCGAGCAGCGATGTTTTTCTTCCAGACCATCCTCGCGGGCCTGGCGCTCCTCAGCGTCGCCTCTGCAAATCCGTTCCCGCAGAAAGTCGCCCGCGGTCCACCCGAGACCGGCGGCCCTTCACGCCGCGGCGTGTCGTACAACGACGTCAAGTTCGTCAAGTTCTTCGACCAGTACGGCTCGCACGTAACCTGGTAATTTCACCTCGACAACACACGCCACACACTGACTCCCCAGGGCGTACAACTGGGACTCGCGCACCCACGGCGACCTCAACACGGGGTACGAGTTCGTTCCCATGCTGCACTCCAATCGCGGCGACCACACGGGCAAATGGGCCGCCGACGTCCAGAAGGCTGCCCTCGCCAACAAGGACGCGGCCACGCACCTCCTCGGCTTCAACGAGCCCGACATGTGCCAGTAGGACTTATGCTGCCCCATTGATGCCACTTACTAATAGCCCAGGCCTGGCATGGGCGGCTCGTGCATGGATGTCGGCACTGCAGTTGCGGCGTGGAAGCAGTACATGGAGCCGCAGCGGGCGCTGAAGGACAAGATGTATCTGGGTTCTCCTGCGGTGACCAACGGTGCCAACGGGCTGTCCTATCTCTCCTCGTTCATCAGCGCCTGCACGGGGTGCACGATCGACTTCATCGTCATCCACTGGTGCGTCTCTTCCCCACACAGTCTGCAAACACTAACAGACCAGGTACGACCAAGCCGACAACGCCGCCTACTTTAAGCTGCATGTCGAAGCTGCGCGCAAGGTTGCCGCCGGCCGCCCCATCTGGATCACCGAGTTCCAGGCGTTCGGTAGTGACGACCAGGTCAAGGCGTTCCTAGACGATGTGCTGCCCTGGTTAGACGCATCGAGCGACGTGCACAGGTACGCGTACTTCATGGCCAGCACGGGAGACGGTAGGCTGGTCGACAATGGCGCGCAGAGCTTAAGCAACATCGGACAGCACTACGCTTTCCACGCGTAGACGTGAAATGGCGAGAATCTGGTGAGGATCTGGCGAGGGATTCCATGGAGTAATCTCATGGAGGGATTTCATGTCGGGATCCGAGTTCGGCTAGAGATCGATGTATCTGCGGAGATTCCAGGTCGAACGCAGCTTGCTACCACACGTATATTCTGTATGTACCAAATGACGATGTGCCTGCACCTAAGGTTGCCAGCATGAACATGTCGCTCTTAGTCCTTTCTCATCACGATCTATAATCTCTGCGGCTGAATTACCCTCGCTGTTTCGTAACCTCAACTAGCAGTATGCTTGTTCTCGTAATGTACTGTAGAAATTGCAGTGCGGTGCACATAAACACAAGGCAACGTCAATTTGACACTTCCACAAATTCTACGCGAAGCTATCTAATAAAGCCCTGAACAGTCTATTTACAGCTTACGTGTTTAGTTGTACAGTACTAGGTCATAAACTTTGCAGTGCGGGATGCAGCCCAGGGCTGACAGTAGAGTAGATAGTTTTTTTTATAACTTCAAAGACCTAATATGGATTAGAGATAAGGTATAGGTACATAATTTATAGGGAAACTCGAGAATGGTCTTTGATAGACTGTCAAAGAGTAAGAGATTATACTAAACTTCGAATTTATATATCTTAATATTCTAAAACTAGCAACATAATCAGCTGTCCCATACTACTAATACTGTGGAACCGCCTTTTTAAGCTTTGAAAGACATGTTTTTTGTGTTCTTTAAACGTCTGGGTTCTGCTGGAAGAAAGTCTCAAGACTAGTTTGCTTAACACTAGAGAAGCGCGTAACGTCCACCGGTTCAAAGTCCCAGGTACGACTTGGAATATGGTACTGATAACCATACCACAGGTATTTATACCATTCGTTCTTTGGGTATTTAGCTCTTCCCTCTTCTAACTTCGTCTTTGCATCCTCAAGCGTTCCTTCGTAATTGAGTTTAACCTGAGTTTGGTGCACCGCTTTATATGCTTTAGCGATGTCGTCCGGCGAGGCCTCGAAGCTCTGCACGAAGATCTTGCCTCCTTTGGCTGCATCTGGAGCAGTGATTGCTTCGAGTGTATAGTTGCCGATGTCAGCGCCGGTAGTATAACGGGTGCGGAATGTCGAATCCCCATGGAAACTGAATGTCTTGGTAGTCGGGTCCCAATCGCGCTTGCTGTTCTTGAAGTAGTACTCAGCTATCGCGCCAGTGAACATATATATCGGCTTGATCGTCGAGGAAATCTCGGCGTGATGGGCAAACGCTTTGATATCATCGTAGATCTCATGTGTGCCAGGGTTGAGCTCCCAGTCGTAGTTCCAGGAGCTGCCGTGGAAGATCTGGATTTGGCTGTGAGTTAATACTTCCTATAGTAATGGCTATGCTTACCTTTACGTTGGCGCGCTCTGCCGCCCGAAGTAGTAGCACTTGAGTCTCCAGGAACATCTCAGGTAGACCAGCAAGGGCGCTGATGATAGCATCAACACCCTCGACCGCTCTATCCATTGCAGCGATGTCGTGATTGCCGGTCAATGTTTCAAATCCTTCGAGTTGATCCCGAACATCCTTTGGGAGCTTTCCAGGACTGCGCGCCAGCCCTTTGACTTGGTGGCCTCGCTCTATAGCAGCCCTGGCGCATGGAAGGCCGATAAGGCCAGTGATGCCAGCAATGAGGATAAGCATGATGGGCAAACAGGTGTTGTGCCAGACAAGTGTTCGTTGCTATGATCAGAGTGGGTGATGAACATCAAAAGGACGGTCTAACCTTTCGATATTTAAACTAACTCATCAGGATTGACGTATCATACTCGGTCTTCACTGTGTTGCGAGTGCGGCATTATGGATGTCCGAGTGCCGACGGCCAAGAGAATTTATGGAGCTATCGTACAAACAACTGTGCGATTACAGAGAAAACAATCGAGGCGGCTCCAGATGTGTCAGATGATGTTTTCATCTTTACACTAAGTTGGCTTAACATAGTGTATCACTAGGTCTTTACTGCATTGCAAGTCCGGCTACATAGGTGTCCGAGCACCATTTAAAGGCCAGGAGCATCGAGGAAGCCAACCTTACAAGCAACAGTGTAATCATATTGACGAGAATTAGAAAGGCTCCAAATGTGTCAGATCATGTCTTCATCTTTGTACCAAGTCGGCTTAGCACAGTGCGTTTTCCATTGAACTGTCCGACATTATCTCCGTTTCTAGGACTCGAGCTTGACAAATGATAAATTATGAACAATGTATTAGTGTTTAATGTTCCGTTTTGAATATCGCCCTACAAAGTCCAATAGCCATATCATCACAAGATTGAACGGAGATAAATCGGGTTGGAGACTACACAATATATACCTCGGGGCCGCTGGCATTCATTATCACACCATCCTCCTTCAGCTTATCCTACATTGCAAAGACTTTTCTTTTGAAGTATTTGTCTCTCATTGAAAACCCTTCATATCAGCCATGCCATCAGACCTCGGTTTCATCACCGGTGGTACAGGTTTCATCGGTTGCCATATCGTCAACGAGATTCTGGAAGCTGATTATTACGCTCGCCTCAGTGTGCGGAGAGAGTCATATATTCAAGACCTGAAGAGCCTCTTTCTATAGCACGTTGACCAGCTCTACTTCATCGTCATTTCTGATGTTACGAAGAGTTATTCCTTTCACTGTGCACTTAACGGGGTCCGTTGCGTTTTGCACATTGCTTCACCGATTCCTGGCACGAGCTCCGACTTCAAAAGGGACTACGAAGAGCCTGCTATCAAGGGTGTGATCTCAATCCTCGAAGCAATACAAAAAGCGCCGTCAGGAAAGCTTGCTGTGGTTAAATCTTCGGCCAATGCATTCATGCCGTTAGACTGGATATCACAGAAACTTCCAGAGACAACGCGTAAGTTCATTCTGCCCCAGATTGGTCTGGTGGGTTTTTCGCCCACTCAGACATGCATTTGTTGTTCGGCCCCGTTCTGTTTTCATGTGTTCATCAAACACTTCCTGCGATCATCACTACTCCCACAAAGAAGCACGCTAACAACAGCTCAGCGGGTACTACCCACAATATTGAGGTCAATATAGACTCCATGGTTCCGCCTGTGCACCCTATGATCATGTAGCACGCATCTAAGGTCTTAGCACACCAAGCGTGCCTCGACTGGGCCAACGCGCACACCTCCCTCCACTTCGATGTTGTTACTATGCATCCAGCCCTAGCAACTGTCAACAATCTGTTGCAGGCCCCTCCCTGCCTTGTCTAGCAGCAGTAACAGCGTGCTGTGGGATTCTCTCTCCATGGAAAAGGTGTCTTTCCCAATTCTTGGAGTAGACGTACATGATGTTGTAGTGGATTCCATCAAAAGAGAGTATCTCGATTTTGGTTTGAGATTGAAAGGTTCCTTTCCTGAAATAATAAAGCCGCATTCAGAGAATGCAGAGAAGCTATTAAAAATACAGTGGACAGATGTGAAGGACTCTATAAATGTACCTATAGATTAACAGATAAACCTTAGACAAGCTCTCGTGTCGCCTAACGTAGAAGACAAGGCAGAAGAACAAATCTATACTGACTAAGCTTAGTTTATATCGTAGCTAGGGACCAAATCCTTTTGGTACTTCACATTTGCTGAATACACCAAATCGCAATGTTTGTACACAAAACTTTAATGTTCATACACGTGTTTACTTTCAGATATTTGACCATCTATTATATGTAATATTGTTCCGCTATACCTTCTTGGTTAAAGAGATAATCCAAGCTGACCCCGACCCAATGCCAAATTTGCCAGCATCACTTCTCAAAGGATGTCTAGGTTACGGCTTGTGACGAGCATCAAGACTAAAACAAAAGCTTGCGTGGAAGACAAAGGGAGAATATCCTTTTACATTAATAATTTTAGAAGGTACTGATAGTGCACTTGAGCAGCGGAGTCAGGAATGCCCTACCACATACGAACACCGGCTCAGGTATCAACGACCACCTCTACTCCTGGTTCTATTACAAGATAACAGTACGATACAGACATAGAGTTCAAGTCATGAGATAGCTTACAGTCTCTATTTTCGACCTTCGATCGTTGGACTTGCGGTCCTCACACTTGCCTTGCTGGCTTTACCACATCAACACACGCCCCAAACCCGATACCTGCGCTCCCATCACCGACAATAGCTTCGTAAGTTACCTCATCACCATCAGCGAGATACCTCAACTCGCCCCCATCACTCAACTTGCTGGCTTGTTTGCCGTTCTTCGTCAGCTCAAGCAAGCAGCCATGCTCGTGCTCTTGCTCCCCGCTCACAGTCCCGCTTGCAATCAAATCTCCAGTCCGCAGCCCGCACCCTCCAACCACATGATGCGCCAGCATATGCCTGAACGTCCAATACATCGTCTCAAACCCTACCTCACACGTCGTCGTCTTCTTGCCGTCCCGTGTGATCGACCCCGTAAGCCGAATGTCAAAGTTCACCGCGCTCTCGTCATCCATGAACGTTGCTACGGGCCCCATCCGCTCCGGCGCAGCCACCTCGTGCGCCTTCAATGCGTCGAGCGTGACCACCCATGGCCCCAACGACGTGCCAAAGTTCTTCCCGTTGAACGGCCCCAGCGGATTCATCTCAAGCCCTTGCACATCCCTCGCAGACCAGTCGTTCACAAGAACGAGTCCAAAGATATGATCATCCGCATCTTTGGCATGCAGGAATGTCCCCGGCGCCACAGGCCGCCCAATAACAGCCCCTACCTCGAACTCGTAGTCTAACGCTCGACTCGCTCCGAATATAATTTTCCGCTCCGCCGCGCCCGGGTTTTCGAGATATTGCCCCAGAGGTCGCGTGATTGGTGTTCCGCTCACAACGATGCTAGAACAACGGCCTGCGTAGCCGATGGGGTACGCGTGGAACGCGGGCGGGAATGCGCGGACCCCAAGAATTGCCTCGCCAGCATTGAGGACGTGGTTTGCGCTCGCAGAGTAGTCTGTGAAGTCGCCGATGGCGAGGGGAAGGTGCAGTGTCACGTTCTCGAGGGGCTCGGTGGCGGCATTGGGGTCTGCGATGTGGGCTTTGCGGATAGCGGCGCGGATTTCAGATTGTAGGTTAGGCTGGAGGGCAGCAAGAGCGTTGAGGGTCGGGTGGGAGAAGATGGTGGGTAGTTGGGCGGAGATAGAGGAGAAAGCGAGTTGGGTGGACAGCTCGGCGAGGAAGATTATAGAGTCATTAATCCGGGTTACCACTTGCGGAGAGGGCCGCTGGGTGGAGCTGCCGATGCCGTAGGGAATGTTGTTGAGGCTGAAGTGCGAGGTGTATGGGTCTGCCATTGCGAAGTTGAGGATGCCTTGCGTTTGCGTATGAATTATTGGTTTGGGCTCACAGTTGGAGACTGTTTGCTAATTGACCCAGAGCCAATGGGCGGCTTTGTCTCGTCAGTGTGTGCAGCTTTCGTGCCGGACGTTCTGCCGTTGCTCTCCACATCGGGAGGGTACCGATGCGGGACGGCACGGTATCAATGCGGGGCAACGTATCAAAGCTCGTGGACCCTAGAAGAAGGGTTCGGATCTTCTTAGCGGGATATCTGAACACCGATGCGCGAGAAACCGGCCTATGACCCTGCAGTTGCCGCTGCAGGTACGTGTCGGCAGTTGGGGGGATGATGGACCCTGGATCTCCCTCCACATCGGGAAGTGTCGTCAACATGACTTTCGCATTGAACAGGCTGTCTCAAGTGGACCATTTCCTACATTTCCACACACAACTCTATTCAATCAATTCAACCACAAACCTTGAACCACCGCAGTCGTCTTCACATCCACACCAGCAACCATGTCCGCCCGACCTGAGCTAGAAAATGCCCTCCCCAGCCTAAACCGCTTCATCACAACCCACGACTCCACCACCAAAAAGGCAATCTTCTCAGACACCATCAATGAAACTTTAAGCTGGACGTCTCTCCCCGGCGCGACCTTCGCACTCCCCTACCTGACAAAAACCCACCCGGTCAACCTCACCGATTCCACCGACATTAAAACCTACACACCCTTCCTAACCTCGCCTCCGGGCCTCGTTGCCTGGGGCGGCTCCGTGCTGCGCTTCGTGGACATGGAGCCCGGAAAGTTGTCGCCGATGCACCGCACGGTGTCCCTTGACTACGGGGTTGTTATCGAGGGGGAGGTTGAGTTAGTGCTGGATTCGGGGGAGACAAGGGTGCTGAAACGAGGAGATGTTGCGGTGCAGAGAGGGACTATGCATGCGTGGAGGAATTTGAGTGCGGATAAGTGGGCACGGATGGTGTTTGTGCTACTGGAGAGTCAGCCGATCGAGATTGATGGTGAAAAGTTAGGGGAGGAGCTGGGGACTATGGAGGGCGTGCCTGCGTCACATTAGAGGGGAGGAGTGGGTTAGATGAGGCTATGCATGAGAGTGTGACTCGATACACATTTTGTGTTGTGCTTATGGGTTGCATGATATGTGTGAATGTGTTGACGCCAAGTTGCGTCACTTAGCTCCAACTACAAGCATTGAAGTATGTATCACTCGTGAGAGATCTGTTTGCACTTCATAGAACCGTAGAGACATGCTTTTCTTTTCAAGTGCTGTCTGGCCTCACCAGGTATATAGATGGATCAATCTCGTGTCCAGAGTAAAGTGCTGCATATGTTGTCGAAGAGTTAGGCACTATCGACGCAACAAAATCAATGTTTAGTACTTTACTATGCGTTTATGATCAGTTTCAGAGACCTGCACATTTGCGACGAGTGTAGATATGAATACCCTAGGTTTTCGTCGAATGTATCGGTACCTCGTACGACGTTGGTTTGCGACCTCGGGCGTTCGTCCCCCACATCGGAAGTGAAACCCGACCTCGTCATCCACAAACGCGTCGGCGCAACCGGAACCCACACGCGTCGCAATGGCTAATATATACCAAATGTGCCAGCAAAATTCTTCACCACACTCAATACCACTGACACAATGGCCGAACAGCTGGAAGTGAAGAAAGCGCACAAGATCGACGACACGTCGTTCCCGTACATCTTCGAGGAGAATGCTGAAGTCCCGCTGAAGACCAGCTCGCAAGGTATCGTGCGGGTCAATGTCTACCGTCCTAAATCCACAAGCGAAGGCACAAAGCTTCCCGTGCTGGTGACCTATGGCCCGTACGGGAAGGACATCCACTACAAGGAGCAAGAACCACACACTCCTTAGTTGTGGCTCAGGCTAACAACCCAGCTTCCACCCCAAGTCCTACGGCGAAGTAAACCCCGAACATCACTCCGACCACTCAGCATGGGAAACACCCGATCCGGGTTTCTGGACTAAACACGACTATGTCGTCGTGCGCGCCGATGAGCGCGGGCTTGGCCAGTCCCCGGGCTTCCTGGACACCATGTCGCGTGGCACAAGCGAGTGCTTTTTCGACGTGGTAGAGTGGGCTGCCGAACAGCCCTGGTCATCAGGCAAGGTGGGCTTGCTGGGTATCAGCTACTACGCGGGATCGCAGTGGCGGGTGGCTGCACGCAAGCCAAAGGGGTTGGCGGCGGTTATCCCCTGGGAGGGAATGAGTGACTACTACCGCGATCGCTGTAGACATGGCGGAATTTTGAGTAACAAGTTTATCGACTTCTGGTGGTGAGTTTGGCAGCGAGTGCGGCCTGTGGTACATGGCTGACTGGTCTAGGAATCGCCAGGTTATTACGAATCAGTATGGTCGGCCTGGACGTGCGGCTCGCAATTGGGGGCCCGATACTGTCGATGGGGATCTTTCTGATGAGGTGCGGGCGAGGAACCGTCAGGATCAGACTATCGACACAAACGCGTCTAAGTATCGTGACGATATGTACTACGCGAGCAAAGAGTACGATATGAGCGATATCGAAGTACCGCTGCTTTCAGTAGGAAATTGGGGCGGTATCTTGCTTCACCTTCGTGGCAATATCGAAGGGTACACCCACGCAGGATCCGAATTCAAGTACCTGCGGTTGATCACTGGCCGACACGACCTGCCCTTCTTCTACAAAGAGGAAGTCGAGATCCAGCGTAGCTTCCTGGACGCATTCCTCAAGAGAGATGACCGACTGGGCTGGTCTGTCAAGGGCAAGCTTCCACCGGTCGATCTAGTTCTCCGAAAAGGAGACGTCGGCTTCGACAACTCAGAAGCAGAAAAAGTCTACGAAAGACGGACAGAAAACGAGTGGCCTATCGCCCGCACACGCTACACCAAATTCTACCTCACGCCCGCCAATACCTTAACACCAGTCCAACCCATAACGAACCGTCCCAAAAAGCTCTCGTACGAGGCACTTGGAACACTTGATAAGCCCAAACTGATCCAATTCACCACCGCGCCCTTCGAAGAAGAGACGGAAATCACAGGCCACATCACAGCACACCTCAACGTCTCCCTCTCCCCTCACGCCACCGGCCCCACCCCCTCTGACATCGACCTTTTCCTCACACTCCGCTACATCTCCCCCGCCGGCACCGAAGTTCACTACACCGGCACAGCCGGCGACCCCATCCCGCTCGCGAAGGGCTGGCTGCGCGTCAGCCTGCGCAAGACGAACCCTTCACACCCCAAGCACCGCCCTTACCTACCCTGGCGCGACTACTTCCGCAGCGACGTGCAGCCCGTGATCCCGGGGGACGTATACGCGGTGGATGTGGAGGTGTGGCCGACGAACGTGGTAGTGGAGAAGGGTGGAAAGGTGGTGTTTGAGGTCAGCAGTGGGGATACGCAGGGCAGTGGGATTTTCCAGCACAACCACCCAGAGGATAGAAGTGAGGGTGTGTTCGGCGGGTGGAATCATTTGCATTTTAGCGCATCTGCACAGAACTATGTTACGCTGCCGATTGTGCCGCCGAAGTAGATGGTGGCAGAAGATGGTTCCTCTTCGGAATTCAATTAATGAAAATTTTGAACAGTTGTTCGGGTTTGGTTAGGAGAATTATTGCATTGCCCTGGATCATTCCTCTTTGCATCTAGCTTTGAGATTTGCAGGGTTCCAGTGCATTGTCAATCATATGTTATCTGTTTGTCGAAAAGCATGCCATAAACGCTGAAACGTAATCTCGGCAAGTCGAACATCACTACCTAACGACTTTTGGTTGTGCTCAATGACGATAAAATCATGTGTCACTTTTGTTACAACTCATATATGGAGGAATATGAAAGAAGAAGACACAGTCACGTTGAGCTCAACCGGACTTTTGATCACTGCCAACAAGTGCAGTATGTACTAAAATCCTGGACATGGTATAACTAACAACCAACGTGAACACTAATCAAAGAGCAAGAATTAAACTTTCGGCGCCAACTTCCCAACAGTAAACTGGCTGTTGCACATATTCACCAACTCCCAGTCCTCCGCACCCAGCACACACCCCTCCTCCAGACGCGGACTCGCATCCACAACTCCCGCCACAAAACACGCCGCCATATAGTGATCATCTGTCGCGTGCGCGTCCCGGAACATCGGATGCTTCATCAGCCGCGTCACGCCCCTCGTCAGCGAGCCCCGCGGCGCCCCCGGCGCACAGCACCGCACAAACACATCCTCGACGCTCTGCCGGAACTCGAGCATCGGCGCCTCGGGTGGTTGAGGTTGCGCGAGGTTGTCCGAGTACTTCAGCATCTGCGCCCAGTGGTTACGATACAGATTGTGCACTGCGCCACCCGTGCCGATGAGCAAGTATCCTTCTTCGCGAAAGGGTGCGAGAGCCGCGCCGACGCGCGCGTGCAGATGCGGGTCAAAACGCGCGTTCATGCTTATTATGGTGGTCGGCGGGCAGCCGCTGGGGAACATGCGGATCAGGATTAGGTAGGTGTCATGGATCCAGTCGAACTTGTCGTTAGAGCGAGCATCGAAGCCGGACGCAGTGAGAGCTTTGATACAGCGCGAGGCTGTGGGAAGGTCGGGTTTGAGTTCGTATGAAACGTATTTTGAGGGGTGGACGTAGGCGACGGGGGACTTGGCCGGGTGAGGGTTGGTCGCGACGTCGATTCGATTTGTGCCGCGCGCGTCCCAGTGTGCGCCCATCATGATAACGCCTTTAACTCCCTGGCGGAGGGCGGCGTCGCCGCATGCTTTCCAGTAGTCGGCCGAGCGGGACTCTTCACCGAGCATCATGGTAGAGCCGTGCGAGAAGAAGTGGACTGGAGTGACGGCCATGGTGGCTTTGTGGGGCTGAGAAGTGCTCGAAACAGCTGTAAGACGATGTTATGTCGAGATCTCGGTTTCAAAATGCGTTTAATGCACCAGCTGAGGCAATGGTGGAGATGCCAATGGATGAAATTGATGGTAGAGACGAGGCTCGAAAAGGGAATCAACGCTATCAACGCAACTGCCGCGAGAGATATATTGCTTTGCCGAGCCCAGTAAAGAGAGCGAGCCAAGCAGACGTGTAAACCCGGCGTACGACCGCATATTCGTCTCAACGTCGATGATCATCGCTCACCTGCTCGTGAAGTGGAGGGGACCGGGCCGACAGCCTCGGCAGCCCGCGCGGTGCCGCGCAACATTTGGCGTCCACTCCCCACAATCCAGCATTCCCCAGTTTCTCCTCCACCTCGCTGCCCCGAACCAGTGTCGCTCGACACATTTTCAATGCAGGAAGACGCGCCTCCGCTGCAGGCGCCCGCTATACCGGATTTGGAGTCGCAGAGGCTTTTCCAGTGTAGCTCGTGTAAGAGATCGTTCACCAGGGCGGACCATCTTACGAGACATGTTCGTGCGCGTACGTACAACCCTTAACAGTTTAGACCGTGTCGCGCTGGTTGACTGCAATGGCGCGAGACATTTCATCTCTCACAGGCGCAGCTTACTCGTCCACGAGGCAGGAGGCTTATTCAGCAGCCAAATGAGCTTACGCTTCTCCGGCTTCCTCATGCTTGACACTAACATTCGTACGCAGATACAAAGCAAAAGCCCTACGTTTGCCCTATCTGCTCGAAAGGCTTTGCTAGAATGTACGCGCGCCCCACTTGTCTCGTATTCGATTCTGACAGTTTGTAGCGACCTGCTCAAAAGGCATGTGACCAACCACAGCTCTGATTCCGCTGCAAAAAGGCAAAGGCGAGAGATCGCTCGCGATACTCGAGTGGTGCAGGCGTGCGAAGCCTGTTCTCAAAGCCATCTACGTTGCGAGGACGATAAGCCATGCAGCCGTTGTAAGAAGAAGAACATCGACTGCAAAGTGCCAGAATCTTTGACAGCGGACGATGCAGACGTGAACGAGCTCGATGCTGTCCATGCTGCACAAGACTTGCTTGACTTGTCTAACGGATTTGACTTCGCGTCGCCAATGCCTCCATCTGATACCAATCAACCTCCAACACCGCAAGCCAGTGACGTAGACAGAGACGATGTGGGATTTCTTCCGCCACCTTTACCAGCAGCGCAGATGGAGTCCTCGAACGAGTCTTATCCAGTTGAGCATGAATCAACCTTCAATGCCCCTAATGCCACCAAACAGAACACAGGTACACTAGCAATGGATCAGCTGTATACAGGGGCCGATAGCACGGATCTCTCCTTTTTCGACAACCCAATATCAAACTTCGACGATACCCCGAGCATTGACCCTTTCTTGCCAGATTATTTCAGGAACATGCCTCCCTTCGAGTCCTTTCTGTCTGGCCATGCTACGCCAAGAGGAATTATGGATCTCAACTTCGACATGGACGTCGATCTCACAGATCTTGATCTCGGGTTGCTGGACCAGTACAATTTCCAAGTGCCATTTACTGCAGGCACGCCCTCAACTGACGCTCAAGGGCTTGAACCGCAGCCTCTGGACAGCGACAGCGCACCAGTACGTACAGAGGCTTTCAAGCAGAGTATATGGCGCTATATGCCCCGTCGAGATAAAGACCACAGTGGGATGGAGCAGTCTAACCTTGCTTTTACGGACTCTGATAGAGAAAGCAACCGCCGAGCGCACTTGCCACAACGTCGCGCACTCAACGAAAGACTTGGGCGTGTGAGCCGCGACAGAGTCATGGCTCTGGTGCTTGGCACTTGTAGCGCTGAGAACGTCAAGCGTATTGCTTCTGCGTTTCCAAGTGTCGAGTTGCTTGATGGTCTCATCCAGTTCTTTTTGACGTCACCAATCCTCGATGTGCAGTCGTGGTTTCATCTTCCCACTTTGTCGCTCGCGAAGTTGAGCCCAGAACTACTTGCTTGCATCATTTCAGCCGGCGCTGCTTCGACACCCGACGTACCGCTGCGTAAGCTTGGCTTTGCTCTCCATGAGGCTGCTCGCATAGGCCAAGGCAAGTCGTTCGAGGAGGACAACTCGGCAATCAGAGATCTGCAGCACATCCGGACGTTCTTCTTGCAGCTCGTCGTAGGCATGTGGTCCGGTGTCAGTCGTAAGATGGAGATTGCGGAGAGCTTTTTGCAGCCACTCGTCACGATGATCCGGCGTGGAGGCCGGCTGCGACGATGGACTTGGAAGGATATCGCTCCGTCTGTGGAAGAAGATGGGTCAGCTCTGGATTCGAAGTGGCGAGACTGGGTCCACCAAGAGTCGTATCTCCGTCTCATCTATCGTGTGTTCGAGCTTGACAGACAATCATCGATGGCCCTGCTCAAGCCGCCGTTGATAACGTACTCTGAGATGCATCTACCGTTACCTAGCTCAAATCGTAGGTGCCCTTGTCTGTTCAGTCTAGAACAAGCACGCTAAGTGCGTGTGGAGTGCGTCCGGCTGACGTTACACAGATCTTTGGCTAGCAAAGTCGGCGAGTGCCTGGAAGGCTGCCTACCTGAGCGCTTGGGATGCAAGGAAGCGTCCGTCGGCCGTCGACTGCCTTCTGGATCTCGAATATCTCGCTCAACATGACCACGCTAGTACCACGTATTTGCACATGATGTGGGGCCTCGTCTGGGAGTTTCGCCAGATGAGTTCGCTCGGTGCACGATCGCCCGCCAAAGCACACAACAGTCTCATCCTGTCGTCGCGCTACCAAGAACTGACGAAACAGATTGAGGGCTTCCATCTCAGCAGTCCGCCGATGACTAAAAGCGCTGAAATCACCATGGAGCTTATGCTGATACATCTCAATGCTCCTTTGGACGAAATTCAGCTCTTTGCCGGTATTGAGGGTCAGGAGGAAGCGCGCTCCGCTTATCCCTCGTTACGCGACTGGACCAAGACTGTCCCAGCCCGCCAGGCACTGTGGCACGCGGGCCAAATCATCCGTGCTGCCGAGAGCCTGCCAAAAGGACTTCTCTGCAACTTCAATGCAATCGCACTGTACCATGCAGGTCTAGTATTATGGGGCTACGGATTTCTGAAGCGCTCGACCGCAGACAAGTCAACGCCTAGCACCACCTCGCAGGCCGTAGTCATACTCAATGGAGACGACGCCTTGAGTGCGCGCAGGTTCGTCACACTGGATCGGGGGTGTCCGTCCATGAGGCTGGCGAAATCGAAAGACACGGTTCCTCTCAGCAGTGTTGGTGCTGTCATGGATGGGCTGGTTCAACTTCTGCTGGCTCCGTATGATGCCGTTGAAGGGTCATGCCCGCCGCTAGTAGGCAACTTGGTGCAGTTGTTGGAGGGTCTTCGACCAGACACGAGATGACGGAGCTCGTTGTGCAGGTTTTGATGCGCGAAGAGGTATCGGGATCGCTCTTATCCTTTGACAGGAATGACGATATTCTCTGACAGGAGTAATGATATCCTTGACAGGAATAATGACCAGTTGAACAGTTTCAGATGGCTCTCAATGTCTCTCGGAAACAGATGTAGAGACCGTAATGGATGGTTGCACGAAATGTCGCGATCAGGAGCGGACAACCACTCGCCCTGACGCGTGGACCACGTGCAAAACCTGGCTCGGGTTACTCTCAGTCTAGAGCTTGCACTACAGCGGATTACGAATCCTCTGCAACTATGTACTCTGATTGGCTACATCACAGTAGCGGCAAGTTCTAGGGGCTCCCCCGCCTATCTTGCGCGTGTTGGTCTTAGCTTGTCGGCGGACAACCTCCTCCACATCGGACAACCCCAGGGTCCCCACAAAACGGCACTTCAAACTGGGGTAATCTGAGTCAATGCACTAGCCGTCGCGAGGAATTATTGCTGCCGAACGCACGCTCATTCGCTGGAGAGTCGCCGGTAGGATCTCCCAGTGCTCTTGCGACGACTGTATATAGCTGGACGCACATCAACACCTTGAAATGTCCATCCTGCTGCACCGCTGAGATCTCGAGGTCCATCTTCAGCATGACGTCTTTCAGGAAGGCTTTTGCCCTGTCCAAGGACGAGGTCATCAACGCCACACCGCCAGGCACGACGACGCTTGTTGGTGAGAGCCACCCGTCACGTGTACGCGTGCATCGCTGACAACTCAGAACATCTCGAATGGGCTGCATCGCAACAAGGCCACGATGAGATCCGGCTGGTGCCCCAGCCCTCCGCGGATCCCGCAGACCCCTTGAACCTCCCCATGTGGCGCAAACTGGCCATGCTGCTGTGCATGTCTGTGCATCCGTTCGTGGTCAACTTCACGAGCTCGTCCATCTCGAGCGCGCTGCCCGTCTACGCCGGATCGCCCATCTTCGGCCTGCCGCCGAAGCCGTTCTCGTCCCTCACCTACCTGATCGCCGTCAACATCCTGATGTTGGGGTTTTCCAACCTGTGGTGGGTGCCGCTGGCCAACACGTTCGGACGCAGGCCCGTCGTCCTCGGCAGTCTTCTGGTACTTATCTTCTCGAGCATGTGGGCTGGCTTGACGACAAACTTCGACAGTCTTCTAGCTGCTCGTTTGTTCATGGGTATTGGGGGTGGGTCTGCTGATGCCGTCTCGCCTGATGTTGTCGGCGAGATGTTCTTCGTGCACCAGCGTGGGCGCGCTATGGTAAGCCATCCAGACTGACACATTGATCGACACTAACAACATCCAAGGCCATCTACACGGTGTTCCTGACCTTCGGCTCCCTCGTCGGCGGCATTGCGGGCGGCTACATCGTATCAACCCTGGGCCTCGTGTGGATCCACTGGATGAACGTGGTCCTGTCTTCCATCGCCTTCGCGCTGTGCCTCGTCTTTCAAGCCGAGACCCTCTTCGACCGGCCCCAATGGCTCACCGACCTCGAAGCCGAGGACGGCAAAGACCACCCCCAGCACAAAGAAGCCCTCTCCACCGTCCATCCCCCGCCCACCTACCCGCCACACACCTACCTCGCCTCCCTCCGCCTCATCACCTACCGCCCCGGCCTCGCCCGCAACCTCCTCGCCCCCTACAAAACAATGCGCCTCCCCGGCGTCTGGCTCATCTCCGCCTGGTACGCCGGGCTCGTCGGGCTAATCGTAACAATCAGCACGATCGGCCCGCAGCTCGTCGCCGCACCGCCCTACCTGTGGGGCGCCAACGTCGGGCTGATCAACGTAGGCGGCCTGGTCGGCGCGCTGCTGGGCTGCGTGTACACATACCTCGTGGCGGACTGGACCACCAAGCGCAGCGCCACGCGCAACACGCACGGCTTCGCGGAGCCCGAAGCGCGGCTCGCGACCGCGCTCCCCGCGCTCGCCGCCGCCACCGCCGGCGCCCTCGTCTTCGGCTTCAGCGCGCAGCGCCCGGCGCCGCTGGGCTGGGTGGGCCTGCAGTTCGGGCTGGGGCTGGTGGCCTTTGGGCTGATGCAGGCGCCCTCCGTGGGCTTCAACTACGTGATCGAGGCGTATGCGAGCATCGCGGGCGACTGTTTTGTGGCGGTGACGAGCGCGCGCGCGGTGGTGAGTTTCGCGTGGACGTTTTTTGTGGGCGAGTGGGTGCATGAGCGTGGGCCGGCGGAGGCGTTTGGCGTTTTCGGGATGCTGACGGGCGTTTTTGCGCTGGCGACGGTGCCGGTGCTGGTCTGGGGGAAGCGGCTCAGGATTTGGACTGCGAAGTGGGTGCCTGAGGCGAACGCGCGGTGATGGGTCGCGGGGGTGTTTGTGGCTCGGGTCAGGGGATTGATAGCTTTGCTGAAATGCGAGCTCGTATTGCTCACACGAACACTTAAGTGTTGTTGCAAACCTGCTACGTCGCATGCTTTGCCGTCCGGCGTGCAGAGTGTCGCGTTCCAGTTCCCCAACTCACCCCCCGTGCCTTGCCCCCTTCTGGTCTCGCATCCCACATCTCCTTACCCACAACGCCCGGCAAACCACGCAGCCCCCTCATTATAACGCTTGCTAAAACGTGCGGACCACTCCCCAGTCTCTCTACCACCCCACACTACTATCATACATAGAGTCCAGTCCTCTCCTACACCCTACGCACATATCCTATAGCTACCTAGCCAATTAGGATGCGTAGGTACCTGACGCGTGACTGTGGTAGTACACTGTGCCATCCATGGTAGGGGGTGGTCTGCATGTATCGACAAGCACCGATATTGTATTGCATTGCACAGCGGCTTCCATTGCAGAGCTCTACACGTTCTCTGCACAGCCTCCACCCACCCACCCCTCCCCTCCCCTGCCACACCCTACTCCACCCGCACCAACCCCCCCACATCCCCGACCCCAACGCCCTCCTCCACACTCACCCCCACAACCCCATACACCGGCAACTCCTGCAGCCTTGCCACAACATGGTGCAGCGTGGGCAGCGCCGCCCAGTCTTGCTTATCGAACGTGATGTGCGCATCGCGCGCGACCAGCGAGCGGGCCACGACGCGCGGCGGCGCCGCGGCGGCAGGAGACGCGGGCAGGTGCAGCGTATAATCCACATCGGCGCGCCCGCGCTCGGCGCGCGCAGACGCCGGGACGTGCTTGTGCAGCAGCAGGCCGTCGTCGGGGGGCGCGGGGTCTGTGCCGGGGGTCAGCCCGTCGACAGCGATGCGTGCGAACTCGGCGCCCATCCAGCTCGCGCGCAGCGCCCAGGAGCCCTTGGCCTCGTCGTGCGAGACGGCCAGGTCCGCGAAGAGCTTCGGGAAGCCCAGCTCCTCGCGGCCGCTGACGATCGGGGCGGCCAGATTCTCGAACAGCACGGGCAGGTACGTGCCGTGCGTTGCGGTGCCGGAGGCGCTGGTGTGCACCACCCCGTGGATGTACAGCCCAAAGTGCGTGTACCCGCGGCCGCCCAGCCAGGCGAGGTTGGCGAGCGAGGTGGTGGCGAGGGAGGCGTGGGCGACGGTGTTGGGGGCGGCGAAGGAGTAGGCCGGGGAGGGCAGGAGGGACTGTAGCAGCGTGCGGCTGGTGGTGAAGCGGATGCGGGTTGTTTTGAAGGACGCTTGGGAGCCGTCGCGGGCGCGGCCGAGGTGGTCCTGTCGCGGGCCGGGCATGGGGCCGAAGGCGGTGGGCATGCGCCAGAGGAGGGACTTGTTGGCGGCCCATTCGTGCTGCCGCAGCATGTGGCTCGAGTGGTGCCATTCGTCGTGGCCGAAGTTGTAGGCGGTGAAGCGCGAGGAGTCGAGGGGTGGCCCGGACCCGAGGTCCATGCCGGCGATGCGCGAGATCTCCTGGATGTACGAGGCGCGCTCGAAGCGGCATTTCTGGTACAGCTTCAGACGGGCGGGGATGGCGCTGAGGGGCGTGCCGCGTTGCAGCATGACGGCCAGCGACGCCGCGTCTTCGATGGCCTGGCCCGCGCCCTGGCCTTGGTCTGTTTGTGTTAGTCTGTGTCTGCACAATCACAGCACGACTTACGCGGCGTGAAGGGGTGTGCGGCGTCGCCGATGAGCACCAGCTTCTCGTGCGTCCAGGTGGGCAGCTGCTCCATGTCGAGCAGCTCCCACACCTTCAGCGTGTCTTCGTCGGCCATGCCGAGCAGCTTCAGCAGCGCGGGCTCAAAGTCCTTGTACACCTCCAGCATCTTGTCGATGTTGCCCTGATTCTGCCAGTCGCCGCTGCTCGGGGCGTCATGGCTGATCTGCGACGCAGCCGTGGGGTGGATGTTGACGAAATTCAGCAGTGTGTTGTCCGACGTCGGGTACACGACGACGCGGCGGTCGCGGCCAAAGATCATCAGCAAATGGCCCTCGTGCTCCGCGAACTTGCGCGTCTCCGGATCCGCCAGCGCCCGCTCCCGCGGCATCAGGAACCGGAACGCGCTCTTCCCGGAGCCAAACGGCTTGATGTGCGCCGCGCCGGGAATCCGCAGCCGCGTCTGCGAATGCACGCCATCAGCGCCCACCACCACATGGCCGCGCACCACCTCGCCGCTCGCCAGCGTCACCGTGCCCGCCGCCGCGTCCACATCCACAACCCGCGACCGCGTCTTCAGCACCGCGGGCGTGCCATCACCCTCTTCCGCAGTCGCCAGGCGCTTCAGCTCGGAGTGCAGGCCGACGCGGTGGGCGAGCTGCCACGGGTGCTGCCAGCGGTGGGCGTCGCGGTCGAGCGGGATGGAGAACAGCTCCTTGCCGTCGGGCAGCCACTGGCTGAGCCTGCGGGCCGCCACGGCGCCGAGCTTCTCGGGGAACAGGCCCATGCGGCGGAGTAGCCCGTTGGCGTTGGGCGCGAGGTGCACGGCGGCGCCCAGCTCGTTGGCGAAGCGCGATTGCTCGAGCAGCGTCACGGCGTGGCCTTGCTGGCGCAGCAGGATGGCCGCGGAGAGCCCGCCGATGCCTGCGCCGACGATTGTGACGTTGAGCGGGCGGGGGGCGTCGTGGGGCAGGCCGTTGGCGTGGGCGTCGTTGGCGTGGTCGCCGTTGACGCCCGTGGCGTGGTTCTGAGTGAAGTCCATGTCTCGAAGCGAAGAGGCAGAATCGAACTGAGAATCTCCCGGACATGCAAACCAGACGGACGTCAGGTATTATTTCGCTCTCTTCCCGTTCGCTGCATCGTCAGCCGTCGTGCCGGAATGTGGGGGGCAGGCCGGAAAGCTGGGGTCCAGGGTCACGTCGCGAGTATCCGCGGTCCGAGTGCTCCATGGGCCGCGCTGTCTTGCATCTGGCGGTCTGGGTTAGCGGATGTGGCGGGCGAGAGGTGGTGCGTGGTGGACGAAGTGGTGTTGCGTGGTGGACGGCTATGGTACGGGTTCCAGACGTGGAGATGACAGCTGGGTTGTGATTGGTTGAGCGCGGCTCACTCCAAGACACAACAGCGCACCTGTGTAAAGCTTCATTGAAGTCACGCAGCGGCACAGAACACTGCACAGCGATAGAACCGACATGTAAAAGTATCATTGCAAAACCACCGCAGCGCCAGAAAACCAAAACGACACAACCACCCAACGCTCGTAACTAGGCCCGCACTCCCCCAGTCGAGCTTCCACGCACTTCATCAGCACGAACAAGACACCGACCAACCTTTCAGCACTCTTCGCCCCAAACAACGGCTTCTCATCTAGTAAACACACCTCCACGAAAACGAGCCCATCCACACACCCCCTCCCTCCCCCCGCCACAGCCCAACCTCTCACCACTCCCCCCCAAGCTTATACCCCACGCCCCACACGCCTCCGAGCGAAGCCCTCCACACCTTGCTGGCGGTCTGCGTTTTGTTAGCCGTGGCCCTGATTTTATTCGTGGTTCCCCGCATCTCCGTCTGCTGTCTCTTGAAAGAAGTGGTAAAGGAGAACTCACACTCTGCAGCCACACCCCCGTAAACATAACCCCAATAAACGCGCGCTCCACGCCGTTCTGATACACCCGCCGCGCGCCCTGGTCGAGCTGCGTGTTGACCGGGCGGTGGGGCGGGACGCGGCGGTGTTGGGTTGGCCAGTCGCGCGGAGCTTGCGGAGCTTGCGGAGCGAGGCTTGCTTGCGGAGCGCGGTCTGCGTGAGACAGGTCTGCGTGAGCGAGGTCTGTGGGAGACGAAGCCCCGGGCGCTGGATGCGCATTCAACAATGTATCGAGCGGCACGTCGGGCGAGTGGGCGCTGTCGTAGTCGCGCAGGGCGGCGTGGGCGGTGGTCGTTGCCGTCGTGGACATGGTGTGTGGTCACGGTCGCAGAGGTGCGGGGTTTAAGAGTGCACGGGTTGCGGAGTTTTAGGGTTTACGGTCGCGGAGGTGACGATTGCAGAGTTTACGATCGCAGAGTTGACGGTCGCAGAGTCCCAGAGTCTCAGAGTCTCAGAGGCGGAGTGTCGGAGGCGGAGTGTCGGGCGCAGACAGCGGCGGTGGCGGAGAGTAACAGTAACAGTGACAGTGACAGTGACAGTACAGTATCAGTGACAGTAACAATAACAATAACAGCACCAGCACCAGCACCAGCACCAGCACCAGCCCAGCTCGTGCGGCGCGGTTGTACGACATGCGCCTTGCGGGCCGGGGCTGGGGCTGGGGCCGGGCCCCGAAGTGGGGGCTGTTCCCGAGCGCGGCGCGGCGACGGAGGACGGAGAGAGTGGGCGCGCAAGGCGCGTTTAACATGTATCCCCCTTCCTTTCGTTTCGTTTCCGTTCCGTTGCTGTGCAGTGACTGCATAGCTTCGATTGGACTGCATAGTTTCGAGTGGACTGCATAGCATCGACCGCACCCTCTGCACCCGCAATGCCCGCCCCCTCTCCACCCGCGTCAGCCGACGCCGCCCTCGCCGCCCTCGCCGCCCTCGCCGCCACCGCCCTCACCGCGCGCACCCACAACGCCCTCTTCCGCCTTAAGCAGCTCAAAGCCCTACACTCGGCGCTGCGCGGCGCCAGCACTTCGCTAGTCGACGCGATACAGGCGGACACGTGCGTCGCGGCGCACGAAGCCACACTCGAGGTCGCGCGCGCGCTGGAGGTAGTGCGCGCACACTATGCTGCGCTCGACCCGGCGGCGGAGCTGCGGCGCGAGTACCGCGTTGCGCACGGTAAAGATGCGGGTGATCGCGCGGTGCCGTGGGGCGTCGTGTATGTCGAGCCGCTGCGGCAGCACACGCCGGTATTTGCGGCGGTGGCGGCGGTGGGCGCGGCGCTGGCGGCGGGGAATTGTGTGGTGCTGAAGGTGAGTGCGTGTGTGTGCGGTGCACAATGGAACTGACGCGTACAGCTGGAGAATAGCCTGCGCGCGGTGCCGGCGCTGCTGCGTGTGCTGCTCACTACGGCGCTCGAGCCGGATACGTTCGCGGTGGTGGCGGAGGCGCCGTCTGCGGAGGCGTGCGCGGACGTTCTGCAGGTGCTGCAGGAGACGCGTGTCGCGCGGCCGACGCACGCGCAGCTCGCGTCGCGGCACGGGAGGGTCGTTGCGGTTGTGGACCGCAGCGCGGATCTGGGGGCTGCGGCGCGGAGTCTCGTGGCTGCGCGGTTTGGGCTCGGCGGCCGCTCGCCGTACGCGCCGGAGCTCGTGCTGGTGAATGAGTTTGTGCACGAGGCGTTCGTGGCGGAGGTGCTGCGCGCCGCGATCCCGTATCTCGCGGGTGCGGGCGTCAAGGACAGCAGCGGCACGGAGACGCTCCACGCGCACGCCGCCATCACAGCCCTCCCACCCCTGACATCCCTGGTCTCCCTCCCGCCACTCTCGCCCGCCCACCCCTCCCTCCCCATCTCCCCCATCACCTCGCTCGAGCACGCGCTCAGCCTGCTCGACCACGACGCCAGCGCCGCACCCCTGCGCGCCGGCTACTTCTTCGGCAGCCCCGCGACAGGGAAGTACCTGGCGCAGTACACGTCGGCGGACATTGCGCTGGTGAACCACGTGCCGGCGGGGCTGCTGCTGGGCCCCGCGGCGCCGGCGCACTGGCGCGCGGACGTCGGGGCGCGGTACACGGTGGCGCAGTTCTCGCGCGCGGCGCCGGTGTTCGTGGCGGAGGCGGGGCAGCCGTGCGGCGCGGCGGAGGCGGCGGAGGCGTTACGGAAGGCGACGGCGGAGATTGGGGAGAAGAAGCGGGCTGAGTGGATCGCGATTGGGTATTTCGAGCAGGGGATTCTGCTGGGGCTGGGGGTGTACGGGGTGCCGCTGCTGGCGTGTGTGGGGACGGGGCTGTTTTACGGGGTGCGGGCTGGGCTGCGGCGGTTTGCGTTTATATAGGTGTTTGTGAGTGTGGTGTTTGCAGGGTGAATTGGTTCGTTGTTGAATCTAGGTTGTTGGGGGGGTTGTGGATAAATTGGCTGTGGTTGTTTAGTAGAGATGGTCGAGTAGCGTGTAAATACGTCGGCGTCGAGGGCGTAATAGGAGTCCAGTCTGTTCGAAATGCCCTGCGTCATGTGATTCCAGCGCGATACAGTCCTGCTCTGCCGTGTATTGATCAGCTGCTGAAGCGTATCCATGTGATTCCGGCCAAGCGCCGGGCTGAAGTGTGAACGTGTCGTATTTCTACACCTGGCTGGTACTAACGACCACCAACACCGTCTGTACATCTGCCGTCTTATTGATACATGCTGTGTTACAACCCCAGAACCGCTCTCGTTCGTCTGGGCCGTGCCGTCTCCGTGGATTCGAACCCTGCTATGCAACAACCCCTACCTACCACACCCGACACAAGGCCATCCCCCCCAGCTGCCTCTCCACACACTCCCTGGCCTCCAGAATCCCCCGGTCGGTCGTCAGAAACATGCACTCGCCCGGATGCGTCAGGCCCTTGACATGGCTCGCCTCGCGCGTGCGCGTAATGCGGTTCAGATCCGCCGAGGTCAGCCAGATGCGGCGCGTGGGTTTGGAGATGAGCTGCATGTGCTTGAGCACGGGCTCGTTGTTCCAGTACTTGAGGCCGAGCCAGAGGCGGCGGCGGGCGGGGTTCGCAGGGACGCCGGCGGGGGCGGCGGGCACAGCACCGAGCGCCATGCGGGTCGCGGCGGGCGAGTGCACGGCGTACGCGGCGGCGGGGTCATGGCGCAGCGTCTGCGCCAGCGCCTCGGTTTCCGCGTCCGACGGGAGCGTTTCCAGCGAGAACGGCCGCGGCGGCGTAACGCCCCCCAGCGTCACCGACGACAGGAAGCCCTCGCGCTGCAGCCCCAGCACCAGGTTCACGTGCATCTTCGACACGGGGATGGACGTCAGGCCCAGGCGCGCCTTGGAGGCGTTTTGCATGTGCGAGCACACGTGGGCGAGGTTGACGAGCGACATGGTGCGGCGTGGTGCCCTCGCGGGCTGCGTGGGATGGCGGGGAGTGGACGGGTGGTGGTTGCGCGCTGGCAGGTGTGGGCTTGGGGATGCGAGGTGTGCAATTGCGCGCGGCGTTGGTGTCGGCGTCGCAGTGAATTTCTGCGAGGCGCGCCTGCGGGCGGAGGTCGGTGGTCCGAGCGCACGGCTCCGCTGGCTGGCGCTTGGAATGGGCCCTAGGCGGGCGGGCGCTTCGAGGACCAATGTCGGGCTGCGGCGGGCGACGGCTCCATGGTGCTAGCGTGCGCATGCTCGGAGGGTTCTATATATTGCTTTGGTCGCTGTCGTGATTCTGCCGTTCATATTCCTGCGCTGAGCTGCAGCCTTGTGCACGCGTCATCTGGACTGATTGCTGAGCGGAGCTACATAGACTACGCTTACACCCCGCAATGCCTCCTCAGCAGGGCGAGGTCTCGTTGACGACGCTGTAAGCTGCCCTGGCCGTTGGGCGATGAGTACTGACACTGAACAGCTTCGCAGACATGCACTACTACTTCTCCCCTCCAGCCCAGCAGCCCCCGCACCACCGCTTCGATAGGAGCTCGTATGTCTATCTCTACCACAACCCCATGCGCCAGACTGGGCGCGTGGAGATTGCAAACCACCCGGGAACCCCAATCCAGGATGCCTTTGCTGGCCGTGAGTTGTGCAATCTAACCATGCAACTGCGCTGATATGTCTAGTCTTGGACACTGTGAAGGTCGAGCAGAGCTACAAGCACCCCTGCTTGTTCACGCTGACCACCGACGCATTCCGTGGCCAACATGGCAGTCCAGCTTCCACGCCCCAGCAGGACATGTCGCAGTGGCACCTCCCCGTGCCCGACCCGAACAACCAGGGCAAGTACATGTACCGGATCCACACCGTCGACGTCTACCTGTGGACGCCCAACGATGCGAGCATGTTCCTGGACTCGCTGCGGCGGGTGATGCAGCCGCACCAGCTGCAGATTGTCGCAGACCCGCACGCCATCACACCCACGCCGGCACACGACGACTACAAGAGCGACACGATGAGCCCGGTGATTGCAAACCTCGAGCGCGCCGCCATCTCGCACCAGAGCCGCACGCCCAGCATCAGCAGCACCCAGGCGTTCCCCGGGCCTCCACAGGCAGCATTCCCCGGCCCGCCGGCTGCTCGCACCTCGACTGCGAGCCCCGCCTTTGCACCCATGGCCTACAACCCCGCGGCACCAGCGGCGCCAGAGCCCATTGCCCACCGCGAGAAGACGCCGCCGCCGCCCGACGCCGCAGACGGCACCGGCCTCATGGGCGGGCCCGTCCACAGCTCGCAGCCGTACAGCAACCCCCTGCAGGCCTCGTTCACGCCGCAGCCCACCTCCGGGCCCTACACGCCGGGCCTGCCCGCGCCCGGCCAGGGCTTCAGCGGCCCCCCGCGCCAAAGCACATCCGGGTCGCTGCCGCAGAGCCCGCCCTCGTTCGCAGCACCCCCGCAGTCGGCGCCCCCCGCGGAGCCCTACAACCCCACCAGCCCGCCGCCCGGCCTCCAGCGCCAGTCGTCGCTCCCCGTGCAGCAGTACGCCGGCTACACCGCACCCTACACCGGCGGCCCGCAGTCGCCCGGCCTGCCGTCGCCCGCCCCGCAGCCGCAGCACTACCTGGGCTACGCACAGCACCAGTACGGCAGCACCGCGCCCGCGCCCAGCGACCCCGCCGATCTGCACAAGCAGTTCTACCGGCCGACGGAGCACGAGGCCGGTGTCACCGACCACGCGCCGCCGGGCGCCGCGCCCAACTCCAACATGGGCAAGCGCGTGGTCAAGGTCGAGAAGGGCGTGGGCCGGTTCCTGAAGAAGCTCGACAGCAAGTGGTAGGCAGTCATGTATCGAGTACTTTAGCCAGCGTCATGTTTGAATATACCCACTCGTTAGACTGAACTCGTTAGACTGGCTCGCTGATTGTGATTTGGTGACTGCATGTGAGATGTGACAGCGCCAATCAAGGACCACGCTAGGGCGCGGGAGAGCTGGCGCTAGCGCGGGCCCAGAATAGCAGCAGGTTTCGAGGCCTGCTACTACACCTGCTGAGCTGAGGGCTTGTGCGAGATGAGATGCAGATACCTATGCAGTGGTTAATATTGCGCGAGCCTGTGCCCTGCTACCTGTCCCCTGCTACCTGCCCCCTGCCCCCTGCTACCTGCGAGAAGCACGTCACGGTGACCGAGGTCGAGTCCCGGGTGGCGGGCCAGCCAGCACACAGCACTGCACTGCCAGCGCCCCAGCCACAGCTCCACCTCAGCCCTGCACCTCATCGCAGCGCCAAGCCGAGTCCAGGCGGAGCTGCCTGCTGCATCCCATCCCCCTCCCAGTGTCTTCTGCGGCCAGGACGGCGTGCAATTGCTTTGACCTGCGCTCCCTTTGACCTCCCCGTTGACGCTGCCGTTGACGTCGCTAGCGCGTGTCAAGTCCGAGGCCCCGGGTCGCTCCACTTCCCTGGCGGTGATCTCATTTCCAACAATTTGCTGCTGCACAGCGTCGACAGCCCGACTGCCGGAACGCTGCTGCTGCAATGCGGCTGCCCACGTTGGACGCGCGCGCGCCCGCCCTCGAGCGGCGGCTGGCCCAGCAGAACCGCAGCTTTGTCATTGTACGTGACGCGGGGACGACACTAGACACGACTGACGGCCGCAGATCTCCATCATCGTCGTCGCCGTCTTCGCCATCCTGCTGACCACCTACCTCGTGACCCTGCGCTACCGCCGCCCCTTCTCCTCCCTCCGCAGCAATGACAAGCCCCGCGACAAGCTCCCGTCGCTCTTCTCCTGGTCCCGCCTGCGCGGCTCCCACGCCTACTCCAACTCGCTCCAGGACTCCCGCGCCAGCCTCAGCGACACCACCCGCGACCGCGCCCCCAGCGGCGCCTCGGCCGAGCCCGCCCCCGGCGTCGACCGCAACACCTCCATCCGCAGCATCATGACGCTGCCGGCGTACTCGCGCTCCGTGCGCGCCAACGAGCGCCTGCTGGGCCGCGCCGGCGACCGCGACGGCATGGACAACGTGCTGGAGCTGCCGGAGACGGCGGTGGAAGAGGAAACCACCCGCAACGAGGAAATGGAGTCGCTGTACCAGATCCGGCTCGCGCGCCGCGCCGAGGCCGCCGACCGCGAAGCCCGCCGCCAGGCCCGCCGCGACGCGCGCGCCCGCGGCGACACCATCGCGCTGGCCGATATCCGCCGCGCCGCCGACGCCGCCGCCGACGCCCAGGTCAGCGCCCTGCTGATCGCGGAGCACCAGGGGCGCGGCCGCGAGCGCCGCGTGTCCGCCGTCAAGTACGCGGATGTGGGTGTGGCGCGGCACGACGGCACGCGCGTGCGCGCCGGCGACGAGAGCGACACGCGCGGGCTGCTGGACGGCGCGGCGTCGTTTGGCGGGCGCGAGCGCGGGCTCACGACGACGTCCACGGGCTCGTTTGCGACACTCGGGCTGCACGAGCGCGGCGGGTCCGTCTCGTCGGCCGCGCGCTCGTCGCTGGACAGCCGCGCGGATGGCAGTGTGGGCCCAGCCAGTGGGCATGCGTCGCGCGCCGCGTCGCTGGACGCAGGGACTGCGCTTACAGGCACATATTCGCCCTCACACCCCGCGTCCCGCGCCCCAAGCCGCGACCCCAGCCCCGCCGCACACAGCCCCGCCGCACACAGCCCCGCCGCACACAGTCCGCACCCGCTCCCCGCCGACGCAGCACCCGCCTACGAAGACCCGCCCGACTACTCGAGCCCCGTGGACCGCCGCGCGCCGCTGCTGCCGCGGCTGCCCGATGCGTCACATGCGCGTGCGGCGAGCTTTGAGCGGGCCGCGAGCTATGAACGAGCCTCCAGCTTCGACAGGTCAGACGGGCAGCGAGCATCGAGTTTTGGCGCGCCGGCGGGCGGGGCGCGGCAGGAGAGTTCCGAACGACAGTCCAGTCCCGAACGCCCGTCGGGGCCCCCGCGCGTGCCTAGTCTCCAGCGGCTGCCTAGTCTGCAGCGCCTGCCCAGCCTACGCGTCGTGATGACGGCGCCGACGCCGGTCGATGGCGATATGGCTGCGTTTCGGTAGCGTGTGCGTTTCTGGAGCGGGTTGGGTGGGTTGAGATGGGATGCGGCGGTTGGGGAGCTGGGTCTTGGGTCTTGCATCGCGGAGCTTGGGTCTTGCATCTTGGATTCCGATTGTGTTCGGCTCGGGCTCGGGCTCGGGCTCGCAGGACGACCGGACGCGGAGCAGAGGCGGGGTTCGCGCTTGGGGTCTCGTTGCGATGGGCGTATCTCGGTGTGAACGTCTCGGTGTGAATCTGGACTCCGGGGTCTCGATGTACATGTCGACTCTCATCTCGAGCTCGATGCGTGGACTTGGACTGGGTTGCGGGATTGCATCGGACACTCTGACACTCATATCTGGACTCGCGGATCTGGGACACTGGGCCTGGATACTGGACTTGGATACTTGCATCGGGACTCAAGGGCTTGGTGCTTGCATTGGACGCGCACATCCAGGCTACCACGTCCAACACACACGCCTCGCCTTTGCACACGGGACCATCGCATCTGGACTCTTCTAGCGGGACACGAGATCGATGCTTGCGTTGGACTCGAGAGCTTGACGCTTGCGTTGGGCTGCACATCCAGGCCCGAATCCAACCTGCCACCTCGCCTTTTGCATCCAGGACATCACATCAGGACATCACATCAGGACTCGTATACCCAAGCCGCTGAATCCAACCTGCCACCTCGCCTCTTCCATCCAGGCCACCGCATCTCGCCCCCTTCATCTAAGCTCACATCCAACCTCCCACCTTGCCTTTCACACAGCACCGTCGAATCTGGACCCTTCCATCTCGCCTCTTACATCCAGGCCACTGAATCCTGCCCCCTACATCCGCGCCACCGAACCCAGCCCCTCCCATCTGGACGCCCGCATTCTAGGACACCGAGTCTGACACTCGCATCTGGACTCCCGCATCCAGACACTCGCATCCCGCCCCCTGCACCCAGGCCATGAGGTCGAGACACTCCTATTCCGCCTCTCGCCACCGCATCTCAAATCTGCATCTCGACTCCGCATCTCAACTCCACATCTCGAATCTACATCTCAACCCCGCATCTCAAACCTATATCTCACCAATGCCATCCTGGACCCCCCACAAGGCCCACGCTTTCTCACGGCCTCTCTCGCGTTGTTTCCAGCGGTGCTCTGCAAATCACTGGAACACATGTCGTTTTATGGGGTTGGCTACTTTGCAGCGCTTTGCGGCGCTTTGGCGTGCTTTGCAGCGTTTTGCAGCACTTTGCGGCACTATTTAGCGCTTTGCAGCGCTCTTTGTCACTATTCAGCGCTCTCTATCACTATTCAGCGCTTTGTAGCGCTTTGCAGCGCTTTTCACCGCTTCTCACCACATCGCAGCGCTGTCCACCGATTTGGTGCTTTGCCGCACCCTCCCTCTCCCTCTCTCCCTCGCTTTCCATCGCTCTCTCGCGACCATCCAACCAACCGAAGACGAAGACGCAGACGAAGGTGAAGAACAAAGCACGAAGCACGAAGCACGAACAGTCGACGTACACAAGCGAGTGGACTATATAGCCGGGCGGACGTAAGACGTGTGGACGTAAACGCGAGCAAAGGCAGCCTAATACACACGCGCGGCGGTGCACAACACTCAGACCAGGGACAGGTGCATGGCACAGCATACACACACGCAGGAGCGCACAGCACTTAGACTGGCGGGCGGCCGGGCAGGCGGACGGATACACACGCGCGGGAGTGCACAACACACTGTTGGACTGGCGGACGGGCGAGCAGGAGCGCGTGGCAGAAGGGAGAGTACATGTTGGTATATATTGATACATATACTGCTATAACATTCACATACATATCAATATGCACATTTCAACACACGCACCAACATGCACATCAAACGCGCACAGAAACATAATCAACAGGCGAATAGAAGCATACATCAATACCCAAACCACCATACATACCCACACAGGCGAATGAAACCATACACCAACAAACGCACGCAAACCCATCACCACACACGCAACCTCATCACCACACACCCAAATCCGCCGCCCACGATGCGGTGCGTGGAAGCCAGGCGGCAGTGTTAGAGGCCAGTTGGCATTAGACGGTTGGCATGAGACGATCAGGCGTTTGGGAGAGGGGCGGGCGCGTTGGATGGTTGGCGTGGAGGTGCATGGGAGGTGCACGGGAGGCGGGCGGAGGTGCGGGTAGGGGCGGAGGCGGAGGCGGAGGTGGGAAGGATAGGGTAGAGTAGGATGGGGGGGGGGGGGGGGACGAGAAGGGGGGATAGGAAGGTAGAGGATAGAATAGGAAGGTAGAGGATAGAATAGGAAGGTAGAGGATAGAATAGGAGGGGATAGGGTAGGAGAGGAGGGGAGAAGGGATATAAAGGGGAGGGAATAGGAAGGATAGAAAAGATATTAGAGGATAGAGAGAGACAGAGCTAGATAGAAAAAATATAAAAGATGAGAGAAGAGAGAAGCTAGATAGAAAGAATAGGTAGAAAGAATAGGAGAGAAGAGGATAAGAAGGATGTAATAGAAGGAATAGAATGAAGAAAGAGGTGCTAGATAGGATAGTATACAACATAACAAGAAGGTAGAGCGCGCGTTTATAACCTACTATAGAGACATAGAGACATGGAGAAAGTAGAGATGGACTATAGTAGAGATAGTAGTGTTAGGCTTCTTAGCTAGTAGGGTAGGTAGGTAGGGTCACGTAGTAGTAAGCTAAGTCTTAAGATAAGAATACATAAATTGCTACCCTCTTAATAGCAGCAGCATAGTCTACTTACATACTACCCTGGATAGAAGGTCTACAAGCGTGCTGTGAACTAAGTTTGGACGATGTAGGCCTAGTATAAGCCGGGTCCTGACAATAGCATAATAGTAAGCTGGCAAGATAGCGAACTGCAAGACAGCAAACTGCAATTCAGCGAGCCCGCAAGATATCAGCACCACGCCCAGATCCCAGCCAGCACCCCACCCCACCCCCCCCTAGCCCAGACCGAGCTGATCTAGGACAACACCCAGCCAGGACAACACAACGCGCCCAAGCGGCCACCGAGCACGAACCACCAACGCTGCACATACTAATTAAGCTAACGACGCTGAACACGCTGGAGACGCACTATACCGTGCCACAGCAGCGCGGAACTACGCCGAGACGGCGCTAAGACGGCACGAAGACGGCACGAAGACAACACAGCGCAGAGACGGCGCAGAAGGGTTGTCGTAGGCTTAGATATGTGGATTGGCGATGTTGTTGCGCACTACTATCCTTACAACGCATCCCTAACCCTACCGCACCCGCTTAGGTAGTATACTAGAGCCTTGCCTAGCACACTGTACACAGTCTGTACTACACTATATCTATAGTGTTGCTAGCCAGAGATTACAAGCAACTAGATTAATCCTTCTTGAGACAGAACAAAGTAAGTGTGTTAATCTTATCCTCTACCTTCTATAATTGCACCTACTTATACATACTCTGTTTCCGTATTAAACAAGAGCAAGGTACTAAGCAGATTGGTAGTTACTGCTCCCGATTAGGCCTAAGTGATATTAGCTAGCTAATTACGTGCTTATACCTTCCCTTGGCTTACTTGGGATGATTAAACAGTGACTTACTGCAACACTAACCTTATTGCACGCGCTTAGGCAGCATAACAGGTTTGCGTAGTATAATATCTACGCTCTCTCTACCACGCTCTTTGCCCTATTGCGACCCTATAACAGCCCGTGGGTCAGTATACAGGCTAACAAAGGCAGAATATAGAAATGCAGATGACAGGGAGGTAGGCAATAGGCGAGTAAACAGACACAGACAGCACAACACAGCCACGCTTTCCTACAAGGACACTACCGTCTATACACATACACGCATACAAGCGTAGACAAGCCAGACGCGCTATGCACTACACACACCCCACGCTCCACAGCCCCGCCTCCCCCCTCTCCACCGTCCCCTTCGACCTCCACCCCCTCACCGCACCTCTCAACATCTCCATCTGCGCACAACGTGCGCGAACCAGTGCGCCGCGACCACCGCGAGCACCGTGGGTTCCAAGGTGCTATTTGGTGTGCGCAGTCACTTTGGAGTGCGCAGCCGCAGGGGGGACGTACGGCAGCCGGAGGGAGAGGTCGAGGGGGGTTGCGCTGCTATGTTGGGCTACTTGCACGCTGCCCGCGTATAGCTTGGTAATGCGTGCCTTCTGCTTGGCCCGGGAAAATGATGGGTTTACGGACTGGACTGAGGCATTGAGGGATATGGACGTATACAAGGGTGGATATATTGGAAAGGGTAGAAACTACATGCAGCCTACAAATCAAATGCAGCCTTCTACCCTCTCTCTCTCCCTACCTACCTCTACTCCCCCCCCCCCCCCCTCCCTCTTCCCCTCCCTCTCCTCCAACCCCCCCATCACAGACCCCCCACCCCCTCCTCCCGCTTCACCCTAAAAAACGCCGACTTTGCGGACTGGACCAAGGCACTGAGGTACATGTATGTATACAAGGGTAGCTATGTTAGAAAGGGTAGAAACTGTATGCAGCCTATAAACTATAGTGCAGCCTTCTACCCTCTCTCTCTCTCTCCCTACCTACCTCTACTCCCCCCCCCCCCCTACAGCCCCCCAACGCCCTCCTCCCGCTTCACCCTAAAAAACGCCAACTTCGCGAACCGTCCCAACCCCGCCCAGAAATACCGCCCCGCGGGGTGATCCATAACGCGCTCCAGGAGCCTGACAACAGCAACACGCACGTCGGACCGCGGGTGGAAGAGGCCGAGGCTGAGGTAGAACAATCCTGTGCCCGACTCCGGGAGCACGGACAGGAGTTGTAGCGTTGTGGCGTAGCGGTGGCGGCGCGCGGCGGGGGAGTTTGCGGGGAGAGTGGATGTGGGAGTGGGGGTTGTGGTTGTGGTTGGGGTGTTGGGGGTGGCGAGGCCCGGGCCGGGGTTCTCGACGCAGCCGGCGAGGGCGAGGTAGACGGCCGCGGACTGGTCGTGCGACAGGCGCAAGCACCGCAGCTTGTCGTGCTGGTGGTGCAGGTCGATGCCGCGCACGGGGCGGCGCTTCCACGAGCGCGCCAGGTCCTGCACGCACGAGTAGTAGCTGCGGGTGGAGCGCCAGCCCTCGATGCGGTGCGTGTTGGCGGCGAGCTCGCGCAGGCGGGAGTGCTCGTCGGGCCAGACGTAGCCGTGGCCGGAGACGCCGTAGGCACCGGCGTCGGTCTCGTGCGACCCAATGTACAGCGCTGACGCGCCGTACACGCTCTCCTCGAAGGCGGCGGCGATGCGCGTGAACTTGAGCACCCACGAGCGCCACTTGGCGCGGATGGCGGTTTCGCCGGCGCGGTGCGCAATGGCGAGCAGCATGGCGTCCATGAAGGGGTTGTCCTGGGTGGCATCGACGGCGTTGGGTTTGTCCGAGGCCATGGGGGCGGCGGGGCCGGCGACGGGGATGCCGTGGGCGTGGAAGTAGTGGGCGCCTTCGGTGGGGGCGGCGGGCTCGATGCGGTTGCTGATCTTTATGCGGCCGGTGGGCAGGTCGCAGAGCACGTCCCACCACTCGGGCTTGAAGCTGAAGGTGGGGTTTGTGACGCCAGCGATGAAGCCGGGGACCTTGAGCAGGTCGTCGACTTTGGTGAGGTCCGTGTAGGGGAAGGCGTGGCGCACGAAGCCGCGCAGGATGCCGCCCGAGGCGAGGGCGCAGGCGGCGAGCACGGCCTCGGCGACTTCGCTCGAGGGCCGGTTGTGGCCGATGAAGATGATGCGCTTCTGGGTGAGCAGGGCGTTGACGAGGACGATGATGGGGTGGGTGTAGGCGCCGCTGGTGGTGAGGTGGGGGTGCAGGGCAAAGGGCTGGGGCTGGGTGGCGTGGGGGGTAGAGAAGGTCTGGATCAGCTTGATGAGCGAGAAGTCGCCGACCGTCTCGGGGCTCAGGGCCGACGGGACCTTGACGGGCACGGGGATGCCGTTGTAGTTGACCTTGGACTCGAATTCGTGCGTGTCGCGCGGCAGCATGTAGGCAATGCGCTTGGGCTGCTCGTCGAGCGACAGCTCAGTCCGCTCGGCGTCGGCGGCCTTTTGGTTGCGGATCATCTGCTCAAACTTGTCGACAAACATGTCCTTGGCGTCGGTGGCGTGCAGCACGAAGCTCTCCAGCGACGACAGGCGCGGCAGCAGCGACAGGTCCATGGCGTTGAGCGAGTTGTAGAGGGCGGCCAGGGTCTCGATGACGGGGTGGCGGAAGTACTCCTCGAGGGCGAGGACCAGCAGCGGCTTGTAGATGTGCAGGAACGAGTGGCGGGTGCAGATGGCCATGGCCTTGACGACGGCGCCGCGCTTGGCCGTGTTGTCCTGCTTGGTGTTGACGAGGTTGAGCACGTAGACGAGCGGCGGGCCGTCGGGGTCCTGGTCCTCGTCCTCGGCCTCGGTGTCGTCGCCGTCGTCGTCGGGGGCGTCGGGCGCGCCGTCCTCGTTGCGGCGCCTGCGCTGGCGGCGGCGCTCGCGGCGGGCCTCCTTCTCCTCCTCGTCGGTGGTGGTGTCCTTGTGCAGGAAGAAGATGGTCCAGTCCTGGGCGCGCGAGTGGACCTGGTCGGGCAGCATCAGCTCGGCCAGGGTGGTCTCGTCGCCGCTGATGGCGGCGGGGTACTGGTTCTCCATGACGGAGCCGCGGTCGATGTCGAACGAGGCGACCAGGATGTACTCGACGTGGCGCTCGACGGCGTCGGCGGGGTACTGCGAGCGCAGGCCGGCGACGTGCGCCTGCGACGGAGCGCGCGAGCCGTCGTCGTCCTCGGGCACACTGGGCGGCTGCGGCGAGCGGGCCTTGCGGGCGTCGGGGCGCGTCGACACGGACGGCGAGCGCGCATGCGGGAACGACGAAAACGACGGCTGGCGCTGCAGGCCGCCCGCCGACGGGGGCGCGCGCTGGGCCATCACGTCTGCCATGGGTGGTTCCATGTCCACGCCCGCAGTGTTGCGCGCATGGCGTGGGGCGCTGTAGTCTCGCGCTAGGGCCAGGGGAGCGACGTCGCGGGCGGGGCGATGATGACACGCGACTCGGGTCTGCTGGTGGAAATGGTACTGATGGGAGCCGGAGTGGGTAGATGTCGTTGGTAGTGGCGTAGTGAGTGTCGTCGGGGAGTGGCAGTAGTGGGCGTCGTACTGGCAGTAGTGGGCGTCGTACTGGCAGTAGTAGGCGTCGTACTGGCAGTAGTGGGCGTCGTACTGGCAGTAGTAGGCGTCGTACTGGCAGTAGTAGGCGTCGTACTGGCAGTAGTGGGCGTCGTACTGGCAGTAGGCGTCGTACTGGCTAGGCGTCGACTGGCAGTGCGCGTGCTGGCCGTGGGCGTGGGCGTGGGCAAGCCGCCATCGCCGCCGGGATAAGCGACCCGTTGCCGGGGTACCGCTCGTCAACACGGGCCAAACACGCCCACTGCCACCCCGATCGAGCGCAGTGCGACCGTCAGAGAGACCGTCAGAGACACAACATCATGGTAGGTATGCACGCCCGCCCCCTCGCTGCAAGACTGACATGCCGCAGTCGGCCCCCTCCGAGAAGCCGTCGCCGCTCTTCTTCAACAGCGCCCGCGGGTCGCGCCAGTCGCCGTTTGGCCGCCCCGGCTCCATCAGAACAGGCTCGCCCGCCGCCGCCCGCCCGTCGACGCCCACCAGCTCGCCGCTGAAGCCCAGGGAGACGCCCGGCCCCGCCTCGCCCGTGCTGCTGCGCCCGGCCAGCGCCGCCCAGACCGCCCCGTCATGGCTGAAGACGGCTGGCGGTGACGCGCCGAGCTCGCCCGCCCTCAAGTCGCCGTCGCGCCAACTGCGCTCGCCGTCCAAGGAGCCGCCGTCGCCCGGCCCGCAGCTGCTGTCGCCCGCCCGCGACCGCCCCGAGTACGCCCGCAACACGTCCAGCTCCGCCAGCGCCCCGCGCCCGCTCAGCACCGCCTCGCTCGCCGCCATGTTCGACGGCGGCCGCGAGCGCTCCAGCACCCCGCCGCTCGTGGCCCGCGCCAGCACCCCTCCGTTGGCCCGCGCCAGCACACCCCCCTTTGTCCGCGCCAGCACCCCGCCGCTGTTCCCGCGCGACAGCACGCCCCCCGTTGCCTCGCCCCTCGCGTCCCCCGCCGGCTCGCCCGTCGTCTCGCGCGTCGTCTCACCACCACCCGCACCATCCTTTGCGCCCGCCCCACCACCCCTCGACCCGCCCTCGCCCTCCAAACCCGCCCGCGCCCCCGCCCGCCCCCAGCTCATCCGCCAGTCCACCAACGACGCGCTCTCGAAGCTGCCCGCGCCGCTGCTGCACAGCATGCGCGAGTCGTTCTCGGTCTTGGACCGCGACGACGACGGGCACGTCACGCCGCCGGACGTCGCCGACATGCTATCACAGCTCGGTCTATCCGCCACGCCCTCCACCCTCGCGACCTACTTCAACGGCGCGCCCTCGCTCAACCTCGCCACCTACCTCAACACGCTCTCGGACCTGCTCTCGCTGCTGTCGCGCCCCGCCGAGCTCAGCGCCGCCTTTGCCGCCTTTGACGACGGCGACGACGGCCAGATCGACCTCGCCGAGCTCAAGGACGCGCTGCTGCATACCCCGCCCGAGCAGGGCGGCGGCCGGCTTACCGAGCGCGAGATGGAGGCTGTGGTGGAGGGCTTTAGCGGGCGCCGCGCGTTCGGCAAGGCTGGGAAGGGGCTGGGAAGGGGTGAGGTGTTCAGGTATCAGGAGTTCATGGCGAGTTTGGTCGGCGGGCCGGCTGAGGAGGCGCCGGTGTGAGGACTGTCGTACGTGGTGTGCGACTCTTTGGAGTTTGGCGCGGGTATATACCGAATGCATTTGTTTGTTGGCAGATTACTGTATTCAAGTAGTCTGGGTGATTGTACAGCTATGACTGAACATACATGTCGCAAGATATTATACGTATTCTTATAGTTGTTCAAGACTTTTTGTGTCATCATCTATACCATTTACTTCCAACTGCCAAGATTGTCCTCCCCAGGTTCATTGTCGAGCGACGTTGCGGCGGCCCGTGCTCCTGCTGCTGACGCAGCCGAGCTACAAAGTAGACACGAATCACCTACCCAGAGCTCCGCCTTCATCCTTCAACGCCAATCATGAAGGTCTCGCTCGGTTTCGTGTCGTCGCTCCTGCTCTCGGGTGCATCAATTGCAGCAGCTGCCAGCTGGAGCTTCGAAGATGCCACCGTGTCCGTGGCCAGCAAAGGCGCTGGCGTCGGCGGAGCTTCCAAGGACAAGTGAGCGAACCACCGACACCACGACCCAACTAACAGCCCCAGGCTCAGCGCGACCGCGCCCCTCAAAAAGACCGTCGCCCTCGGCGCCACCGACCTGCTGAAGCTCGACCTGACCACCGTCGACGGCAAGACGGCAAAGCGCCCACACCAGGCCTTCCTCACCCTCACCGACCCCGTCACCGGCCTCGAGGAGTCCTTCGTGCTCGCCATCAAAGACAGCGGCAAGGCCAAAGTCTCCCTCGTACGCCCCACCCCCACCCCCTCTACCACTCTAACACCCGCAGACCCAAAAAGACCTCCCGCACCAATTCCTCACAGCCGCCGCGCCCATCCCCGCCGCCCTCGTCCTCGGCGCCTTCGGCTCCTCCGCGCCCTACAAACAACACCTCTTCTCCCTGACCGTGTCCCGCGACGCCTCGACCCCCCTCGCCGTCCCCGCGCCCCCGCTGCGCTACGCCCCCGAGCCCGAAATCCACCACATCTTCCGCGCGGACCCGACCTCGCCGCCGGTGCTCATAACCGTCGTCTTCGCCGCCGCCGTCGCCGCCGCCCTGCCCGTGCTGCTGGGCGCGTGGGCCGCGCTGGGCGCCAACGTGGGCCACCTGGGCAAGGCGCTGGGCGCGGCGCCCGTGTCGCACGCCCTGTTCTTCGGGTCTGTGGTCGCCATGGAGGGCGTCTTCGCCGCGTACTACGTCTCGTGGAACCTGTTCCAGACACTGCCGGCAGCGGGTGTGGTGGGTGTTGTCGCGTTCCTCAGCGGCAGCCGCGCGCTGAGCGAGGTCCAGGACAGGCGGCTCGCGGGGCTGAGGTAGGGGGGGAGAAGCACAGCATGGCACTAAGCGCGGTGCGGTGCGTGCTGATGACTAGGCGAAGGAGCTGATGGAGAGCGGCGGTTCGTGGGAAGAGCGGCCCTGTGTGAAGCGCGGCGATTCGTGTGAAGCGCGGCAATCCTGTGGAATCGCGGCTGAGCTACCACATTTCCGCTAGAAGCACGACAACGGCGAGATTCCACGCCAGCGACCGCTGCCGAGCGCGGCGTGGCGCACGTTGTACACCTAAAGTACAGTACGCTATATCAAAACTATATCCAATAAGAAAAGAAAAGTGCGATTCCACGTCCCACGTCCCACGCCTAAGTTCCACGTCTTAAGTCCCACGTCCACGTCCTACGTCCTACGCCTGTTTTGCTCGGGGCTGCGAGGGAGGCGGGCGTGTAGGTACGTCTTAGGTAGGTAGCGAATGATGCCGCGAATGTCGAGTGCGGGATGTCGGCTTACATGCATGTGGGTTGTTATGCGGGTGAGTGGGCGATCCTTCAAGCCTTGCTGCACGGAGGCGTGTTGTGTCGCTCGTATTGCTTCTTGGGGGGTGTAAGCAGGCGCGAGGCTGAGGCTGAGGCGAACCGCTGCGTGCTGGTTTTGCGTCGATTCTTTCTGTTCTTCTTACTCTTCCTCACTCTTGCTGCACTGGTGCTTCACTCCCACTACCATCTCTTCTACCCCAACATCAGACCGTGGGATACTAATTCGTTAGGTATCGCGGGAAGGGACGGCTCCCACGTGATATCTAGGACGTCTCGGCGCGTCCTAACAGCACGATAGTCAATAACGTCAACAGCCTCAAGAACTAGATTGATACAAATCAAGTACAATGCCTCCGGCAACACCTTCCGTGACTCACAGCGATAAGCATGAGTCCCCCCTCGAAGCCCTGAGCGATTGGTCTAGAACCGGACGAGGCTCACACATCGAGTTTGGCCCCAATGAGACTGTACCTTTACAGCCAGGTACTGTAGACTCGTCAGAAATCCCCATGACACTGTTAACCTCAACAGGCGAATACCTCGGACGAGGGACTATGGGAGACGTGCACGAGACGAGGATCCGCGGATGGGCTGTTGCGTGGAAAAGGGTGTATTCCAAGCGCAAGATCACATCCGACGACCGCAAAGGCATCGAGATCCTGAAGAAGCTCAGCCATGTCCACCTGATACAAGTGATCGGGTCCTACACGCACCGCCAACAGTTTGGCGCCTTACTGTACCCCGTAGCCATATGCGATCTTCAGACCTTCTTCGGCGATGTGGAAGATTGCTGTGGAGACGGCGCCGACGACATCCAGACAGCCCGACTCAACGCCCTGGGCTACTTCAAAAAGCATACCCCTTCGCAGCAGGCGCTGCCCGCGTACTCCCAGCTCGGGTGTCTGGTCTCCGAGATCGCCTACCTGCATGCTCAGAAAATACGCCACAAGGACTTGAAGCCGTCGAACATACTTTTGTCGCGTGAAAAGCTCTATCTGAGCGACTTTGGCAGCGCGAAAGACTATTCTCATGCATCGCGGAGCGCCACGAGTGGTGAGCATGGCACCCCTCACTACTTTGCACCAGAGGTACGTAACAAGACGAACATCATATCAGTGCTAACAACGCCGATACAGGTTGCGGCACGGGAGCCGAGCGGCCGCGCCGCGGACATGTTTTCCTTGGGTTGCATCATGCTCGAGATCCTAGTCCTGCAGCATGAGGGCAGTCTGGCGCGGTTGAGAGTCGACGCGTCGACGCAGGACGCTGCTTTCCACGCGAATCTGGGGAACATGGATGCGTGGCTTTCGTTTCGCGGCAACGACGACATGGCCGTGCTTGACAAGCATCTGGTCAGGGTAATCAGACTGTTGCTTTCCAAGGTGCCAGAGACGCGTCCCTCAGCCGATCGACTACTCGAACTCTGCGATATAGTGCAGACCCCATCAACCTCCCTCTTCGGTCTTTGCTGTCGGAGGCCCCACGATCCAACATTCTCCGTCTTAGACTCGGTCCATGCAGAAGCCGTGCCGTCACCCAGCAAAGATCCGGGCAAAACAAAGGAGAGACCGACATCGACGGCCTTGCCAACTCGACTCAAAGCGTCAGAAGTGGCAAAGGTGAATCAGCATTACGCCGTGGGAACGATGCACTGACATCCACCAGCAACCGCCTGAGCAGAAGAAAGCCGTCCGTGCTGCCGAAAAGCCAACAGAGGTACCACCCCCAGGATGTCCCGACGTCGCCACGTGCATTGCCACCACACAACACACACCAGGCCGCGACGACTGGCCGCCTCGGATCCAGAAACCCTCGGAACCTGGCGATCGACAGCAGCTCCATCGTCCCGCCGCGGTTGTAGAGCAACGGGAAAGCTATGGCGGTCCCTCTAGCCCAGTAAACGCCACCGTAGCCCCTGTTGAAATAGCGACTTGCAGACCTGAGACCCCGGCCCCACGGGTCCGAGATGACATGGCGCGGAGAGCCTACGTAGCCACGCAAGCCGCTATGGATGGTAGGTCTGATATGTCGACAAGACACCGCCTGATTGTTGACCTGTACCATAGCTACACAGGACCGAGATGACATGGCTCGAAGAGCCTACTTAGCCACGCAAGCCGCTATGGATGGTGGGTCTGACATATCGACAACCCACCGCCTGCTTGTTGACCTGTGCCATAGCTCCACCCGTCCCCTCCCCATACCCAACTGCCACGCCTACTGTAGTAGCAATTAGGCCGAACCCATACGCTGGTAATTCTGCCACATTGACAACCCCTATCTGATTAGTAACCTGTACTGCAGTTCCGGACTTTTACTCCCCATACCAGCCTGCTAGACCCACTACAGCCATATCCCTGCAGACCTTCTCTAGTAAGTGACCTGACGATAACCCCCGGCTTACGAGTAACCCGTCCGTAGCTCCAGACATCCACTACGCATCCCTGTCCGTCACAACCCATTCCCCCGGCCTATACACCCACCGCACCGCAACAATAGTCCGCCCGGATCCCCACGCCAGCAAGTCCGCCCCCGACAATCCCCCGTGTGATTACTAACCCCCCGCAGCCCCCGCGTTCCACCCCGAGCCTCTCGCGCTCATGCCCCCACCGCCATTCGCCCCGTACACACACCCCCCGTTCCCAACACCCACCACCCTCTTCCCTTTCCGGAACCCCGCGCCCCAGCCCCCCGCGCCGCACCCGGTGCTCGTGCACCGCGCAGACCAACTGTATAGCGCGGACCCCGCGTTCTACGACAGCAGCGCGCGGCGCCGGTTCCAGCACTGAGACGCCGGCTCTGAAGGTTGCGAGATCCACTTCAATGCGGACTGAGATGTTTTCCAGGCTAATGCGTCAGCGAAACGCGTGTGGAGCTGACAAACAGCCGTCCGGAGCAGGCAAACTGAGGATGCGGGTGGACTCATGGACCGCGTCGCGGTGCGCGGTGCCGGACACACTGCGGGTGTAAGCCCCACGCGACAAGTCCGGACGCCCCAGATCGCTGCCGAGGACTCCGACGCCAGACGCTAACGCAAGAGCGTCTAGGCTGCGGGCCGCGCCGGGGAGGAGCCGCGCCGGGTGCGTCGCCCTCCCGGCGCCGTTGCATGGCACGCCCTGCCGGCGGATTCCAGCGTTCGCGGCAGGCGGCGGTGATGGGATGAGTGCGCGAGGGCTACGATACGGCGGCGCAGAAGGTGGGGGTGTTTCAAGGCGGAAGAACGGGGTCACTGAGTGGCGCGTGGAGATAAGGGTGGTAATGACGGATAGACAATGATTGGGAGAGAAGGGTGTGTGTTTTGTCAGTGGCAACCTGGCGCCGGGGTAACGCTGGGTGACATGTGTGGACTACTCCTGTTTTGGGACATGGTATAGGGCCTCCTATGTAGGATGGCTATGTAAACGTGCCTGACGACCTAGGCACCTAGGTGTCTGCAGGCGAGCAGACTTCTTCTTGTCTCTTCCTGGCCTGGTCTAAAACAAGGTTGTAGCTATTTTGTGGTTGCTGGAAGTAGATTTAGCAGAGTAGTCCTGGAGGTTTAGAGACGTCTTGTCTCTCTACGTCTCGTAGGTACTGTGTACTACTATATGTGTGGTAGAGTCGAGTCCCCCTGTGTCCCACCTAGAACACACGTATCCGATAGCTATCCAGCTAACCGGGGTGCGTAGGCACCTCAGCCCATGGCTATGACAGGACTCTGTACTAATGCAGGGTGGTCTGCACAGTTTAGTAGCACTAATGTCCCGAGTTTACTCGACGGCGTTATTGGTATGAAAGTTCGTGTATCCAACAGCGATTGGTCTGCGACACTGGCTCTAGGCGAATTTCTATTCTATGTTTATGATCTTATCGTTTGTTTTCAGTCAGGTGCCTAGACTGCACGCGATGCTTGGATGCCCTAGTGTTCCTGCATAGGGTAAGGTCTGCTCGCAGCATGGGCGTCAGCAATCTTCCAAGACAAGAAAGGCTGCACGATTCCCGCAACTTGATTGCTACGCGCGTTTTGCACTGCTCCCAGGTTGACTGAGTAAGACTGCGTTGAATTTTGAAACTACCAGCCTACTTGGTGCATCACGGGCGTGGCCAGGCTTTCTCAGCAAACTCCACGACATCCGCCCACAAATCCGCCGGCTTCTCCAAGGCCGCAAAGTGCCCGCCCCGCTTATGCTGCTTGTAGAAGACGAGGTTGGTTTCCTTCTCTAGAATGCTTTTGATAACTGGCAATAGCTCATACGGGAAGAACGAGAAGCCCAGTGGCTTGTCAGTTTTCGGGACCTGTATTCGGTCTACGCCGAGGATCTGGCGGTAAGGGTAGAGAGTGGTGGGAAAGCACTGAGTGAACCAGTACAGGGAGATGCTTGTGAGGATCTCGTCGAGCGGAGGGTCTTCGTCTGTCCATTCCAAGAACTTCTCGCCGATCCTGCGCCGTCTTAGTAAGCGTCCCCAGGGCTACTCACAGGTACTCACCATGCTAACATCGCGAGTGGGTTCGAGGACACCACGCTCCCGATTGTACTCGGCTTCGTGCTGTGTTCTTGAGCGTAGGCGAATCCAGTGGCTTGCCACGTCTGTGCACGACCAAGCACCTGTTTCTCCAGCGTGTCCAGAACAGTATTTTCATCTGGGCTGGAGAGGCTGTTTACAAAGTTTACTGTATTTGTAAGTATTTTGTCGTAGTAGTCAGTGCTTCATGGGCTTACAATGGAGTCCGACGCAAGCATCGTATTGTGCAGCTATTATCTGCGCTGTGAAACTGCCCACATCCCCTCCCTGCACGAGGTATTTGTCGAAACCCAGATTCAGCATCAATTGGTGCATGGCAAAACTAGACTCTTCCATGGTCGATCCCTTCTCGATCGATTCTACCTTGCTGAGAGTGTATCCTGGCTGCGAAGGCACGATGATGTGGTAAGGCAGGTCTTTGGCGGAATACTTCTCTCTAATCAGCTTCAGCATGGGCAGGAACTCCAAGAAACTCCCAGGCCATCCATGCATGCACATAATAGGAATGGCATCTTTCTTCTCGGAGAAGAGAGCAACAAAGTGCATATCAATGTTCTTGATCTGCATCTTGTAGTGTGCGAAAGAGTTGATATGCTTTTCCGCCGCACGCCAATCGTACTTGTTTAGCCAGTAGTCCTTCGTCTCGGAGAGCCATTTGTTGGTTACGCCATAACGGCGGTCTTCCTGCTGTCCCTCCCACGTCTTAGGTGCAAGCTTGGAAAGTTGCAGGAGCTGTCGCCACTCCGCGACGTCCTGATCGGAGACAGCGAGCACGAAGGGCTTCGCAGAGTCTGGTGGAGAGTAAGACATGTTTGTGCGATGAGAGGTGATTTGATACTGATGGATATGCGCTTGTGTGAGAGCAATTTGAGTTTTTATATGTCCGCATGAGCATGCATGCAGCATAACGCAGGGTTCGGACGCGTCATCACGGTACCCCGACGGTGATGGGTACTGACGAGCAGAATGGCTGTATATCGCGGTCGTGCACACTCGGCAATTCTGCGCATCCGGTGCCGGGACAGGGTATTAGATGTTCTGGATACCCACAATTAGAGCTTAACATGAACACTAGTTCGAAACGGCCACACGTAACCTTGTAAGTTATTGCCATAACATTAGGCCCAAGCGTAACGCTGCAGCACTCAAAACGTTACGCTTGGACCTAACCCGCCCGTCACAGCTTGGCAATTGCAAGGTACTTTCCCAGTTTAAGCGTTAGGTAGCGTTTCACTCTAACATCTTCGGAACTTGACCCTGGAACATATATCCGTTATGATCATAATGTCTAAACGCCTACCTATACTTGTAGCGTGTTGTTCCTTTCAACTTTGATGGAATCGTAAAATCGACGCAGACTTATGTAGATTTTTGCATCTCAATTTACGGACCGCACAATGCGTCTAAGCTAGATCCAGCTCCGAATCTCAATCCCGATACTCAGAGCCTCTCCCAGTAGCGTTGTCGAGCAATCAGAAAGCCAAAATATTAGAGTCTCATACGTCCACTCACTGCGTGTGATCACCATCATACTTTACAGAAGGACGCTAGCAGATACACTGTCCAATTGGAGACTCGAACCTGGGCAAAAACATGATTGCTACTGATTCAGGGTGGTCTATCTCGTATAATCCTAAGCTACTACTTCAACTGTAAATCCTCTGAGGTCTCCTCTTGCTACATAGTCTTCCGTCATTTCTTTGAAATCCAAGGGCCCAGTACCCCAAGCCATCCTTTTACCTTCATTAAGAAGCTGCTCTTCCGTCTTGGGCTCCTGTTTTTCAAAAGCAGTGGCGCCCTCGCCGTTGAAGTAGCCGGGTGTGCATACAGGCATGACGCTAAACCAATTCGCCCTCTTTGCAACTTCTTGGCCAAAATGGCTCTCGCCCTCCTCTGAAGCTTCGATGACCACTCTTTGACCCGGCCCTGCCTGCTTTTCTGCTTGCTTTATAATGCCCATAAGGAGGGCAGCGTGCGTCTCCACAATAGACGTTACATTCCATGTGGCTCCCGTGCCGCGACCGAAGTAGCTGAATACATTTGGGAAACCAGGTAAGGCCACGCCGAGGAGGCTTCCAGAATCAGCACGGTGCCAATAGTCCGCCATTTTGAGGCCGTTACGTCCTGTGATAGTTGCTCCAAGCCTCTCCGAAGGGTCTAAGCTCATGCCAAACGTGAATCCAGTAGCAAGGATAAGAGCATCGATTTCATATTCGATGCCTTTGAACAGAAGTCCTTTCTCGGTGAAACCATCGAGACCCTTACCGTCGGTATCGATAAGCGTAACGTTAGGCTTGTTGAATGCCTGAAGGTAGTGGTCGTGAAACGAAGGGCGTTTGCACCAGCTGCCATACCATGCTTTCAGCTTTTCGGCAGTGTCTTTGTCCTTGACTATCTCATCGACGCGCTTACGCAATAGCTCAGTGCGCGGAAAATCGAGTTCATAAAGATCTCTGATATGTTGCTCGACTTCGTTGCGAGCGACAATCTTTGACTTGGACCCGAGGAAGCCAGATCCGGCCGGTGTGCTCGTCCAGCCATCATTTATGATATCAGGACCATATCCTTTGCTGTAGCTAACGTATGAATCAAAGGCGGTTCTGCGCTTCTCTTGCCATCCTTTCTCCTTCGTAATATCGGCCCAGTTCTCCGGATCGGTCTCAGTTTGATTACGAGCTCCTATGTATGACGGCGTCCTCTGAACGACATACACGTGTTCAGCCCATTTGGCCAGCTCGGGTACAATTTGGATAGCAGTTGCGCCAGTACCAATGATAGCGACACGCTTTCCTTGAAGTTTGACTAGATCGGGTTTTTCTTGACTGCCACCGGTGTATTCGTAGTCCCAGCGGGCTGAATGAAATGCATGCTTTTTCTTGCTGAAGTCGTTCCACCCCGGTAGTTTAGGGATCTTAGGGAAACTAAAAGGGCCACCCGCGATGACGACGAATTCGGAGGTTACAGTGAAAGTCTCTGACACGGCTGGCTCACCAACTGTACGTGTCATGGTGACAGTCCAGAGCTTTTTGTTTTCGTCCCAGATCTTCGAGTCAGTCTTTGTGCAAAACTGTCCTTGAATTCCAAAATGATCGGCACTGCGTTCAATCTGGCTGCGTATCTCGTGGCCGTAAGAGTATTTGTGTCGAGGTCGGTAGCCTGTTTCCTCGAGAAACGGAACGTAGCAGTACCCTTCAACGTCGCACATGACACCTGGATAACGATTATAGTACCAAGTGCCACCGAAGCCTCCTGCAACATCAACACATACAACATCCTTGTTGCTGATACCAGCCTCAATCAGTCGTCCTGCGAAAACGGTACCATTGATCCCGGCACCAGTGATAAGAACTTTAATGTGATCGCCATCTTTGAGAGGAGGATTCCTGACTCGAGGGTCATTGTAGTCTACCCAAGGATCTTTGTTAAGAGGTTGGAGATCCTCTGATCGAACATCGGTATACTGGCTGATGCCCTCTTTCTTGAGGCGTTTGTTGCGTTCCTGCTCGTATTTTTCAAGCAGTGCTTCGATGGTTTCTTTTGGAAGTCGTGTTGAATCCATCGCTGAAGTGGTGGCCAATTTATGAACGCTTTAGTGTAGGTTGTATTGATGTGGAGATCTCTCTGTGCCTTTTCAACTCGAAGGTAGGGTGTCTTATCACTATTCATATATGTTACCTGTGGACCACGCGACAAATAGACAGAGCTCTCATCTGCGATACCTTCTATCACTCGGGAACGGAAGCTGGACCTTCCGTTCAAAAATGTGGGATCCATAAAACAAACGGAAGGGAAGCTCAACATGTCCCGGCGGTCGGCCCGCTTGCAATAGTAGTCTCTGAAATCTTCACTTGTCATAAACTACTGTTCAGGTGCCAAGGTATCCACAAGTGCCTTCGCACCCGCGGCTAAGATGCCTAGCGCAGTTTTCTTAGATTGTTTGTTGACCTCGAAGCTATTGCCAGTTGTATGTATCCGTGAGATTTATGATGTTGATGCTAGGCGTATAGGCCGGGATTGGGCGGGTGCACGTATACGTACTAGCTTGGCACGGAAGTCCGACGATACGGGGATAAGAAAACCTATTATCGGTGCTTGTCAGAATGTGCGGACCCCCCTTAATCTGGTAGACTACGTTGAGGACCGTTCCTGATTGGCCGACCACTGTTAACAACCAATCAGAAGCAGACCGCAGACCAGCGTACCAATCCTAGGGGGGTCCGCACATTCTGACAAGCATTATACATATGGACAAAAGATAGAAGACTTGAAGTGCTTTATATGATGGCTCGAACAAAGATCATGAACGAGCTGCTGTACTACCCATTCCGACGTCACGCTGCAGATTTCAAACCGTGTGATCATGCATGAGAATTTACATTGAACGCTCACGCTATTGCATGATCGCTATCTGAACAGTGGCGTGCAACTATGATTACCGGCATATTCATATGAAATATTCTGAAACAATCTCGTGACTAAGCAACAGGTTCTTCTAGACCGTTATAATGTCTGTTGAAAGTGAGAAAGAGGTCTGACCACCATGAGTCAAGAGCAGAGCATTTCACACGCATGCACCACAGCCTGCAGCTACATCAGCATAGTTTTGGAACGTTTGCTTTCGTTTAGTTGCTGCAAGTGGGGCGGACTTATCGAAAAACTACCTAGGTATTGCTGGAGCTGAAACAGGGCAAAAATACAGCCACGCGCGACTACAGTAGTAACATGTAATAAGTAGGCCTTTTAGTTGCGACAGGTATCCATACGAAATTATATTAATCTTTAACTATGAGTAGCTTCTCTAGGCATTAAAGTATCGTATTGTAACAGCAGCAATGAGTCTTGTGATTGTTTGGGTTGGTATAGCCCGCACTGACTATGTCTCGGGGTCCATCATCGTCGCTATTAGGTCTCAGGTCCGATCTATGCTCGTATCGAGCTGTGTCTTGCATGGGCGGGCAGGCCCGCGCAAACGGCCCGTTGATGTTGAAGGTGGGGCGTCGGCGTAAAGACGGTACCGGAGCCGCGTAAAAACGGTACCGGAGCCTATCACCAGGCCCTCCTCCGGCAGGATCAGCAGGGCTGTCCGTGCGCACAATGCGCCGAAACCCCTTGGCTCTGCAAACCCACATCTCTAGGACTACGTACTGTATAGTAGACATTGTTATATTATCGTCGGCGTCGGTAGGTAGGACAGCACAGCCGTTAGGCTTGTCGAAGACAGGACCCGCTTCTTGCACCTAGCACACCTGCACCCAGCCTCCTCTCGAGCATCTTTCCGCGGCATACAACGGCGACGTTCTACTTACTGATCCCCGCTAACTCCCGCGAAGACTCAAGGTCAACATTATCCTTGCTGGTTCCAATGTGAGCGATCATGATACCTAATTAGGTCTTCCAGATTGTACAGCGCTTCAGCTACGCACACGCGACGCAGCAATACCGGGCCCAGCTCGTTGATGGCGTGCACACTATAATAATGCTTGCCGAGATGTACGGATCCCCCCTAGTTTGGTACATGTTGCGGGAGGCCCTCTGACAGCGGGGCTTCCTGCATGAGTGAGGTATCCTACATGAGCGCCTAGGTATCTGTGGATAAAGTAAGTGGGTCTCTAATGTCTTGTATTAATTCTAACGCTGTGTCTACGTACATAGTGTTTGGACGCTTTCTGCATTGTATGTAGCTGCTAGTAAGAGAATGCTGGCTGCTGCTGCAGCCTAAAAGCTCTGCTGCTAACCACTGTTAGAAGCTACTCATGTCATCTTCTTCTCCAGGGAGAGTATATGGTTTCCACAGCTTTTGAAATTTATGAACCGCCTTGTCGAGCCACGTGCGCCGCCCCATTTTCGCAATTGGATGAAACTGGCATTCGCAAGATAGTTTAAGATGCCAATGTCGATCCGACTCTACTGCTGTCAATATAAGCGGGTTCGGACATCCAAATAAAGTCACCACTGAATCTCCCCAATAGGCATATTCATAGCTGAGAAGGAGTCGACCGTCTCCCGTAACACATATGTGCGGATTTGAGTATCGGTACCATAGCACCCGAAACTCTTCGAGTCCATTCCAGTCTTGTTGTATCGCATTGTCCTTTTCTGGCTCCAAAGCCTTCAATGCCGTCCCCTTGCGACCGACCAGTCTTCTTGCCATGCCTTTTATCCTATTTCTCTTCCTTATGTTGGTTCGATCTTCCTCTGTGTCCGGCTCAAGTCCGAGTTCAGTGCGGAAAAAGCTCGTCCAGTTTTTCCATGAAGCACTTTCTGGAATACCAACCATAGTCAAGATTCTGAGTAGAAATGTGATTTTAGATACTCCTATCGAAAGAGGCTGGGAGTACTGAAGTAAAAGGACGAATAATGAGCGTAATTTTCCAATCAGCTCCTCATCATCGAGTCCCGTATCGATGAAGGTCGGAAGCTCTTTGACCTTCGGAAAACCCCCTACTTCTGCAAGTTTGTAGCCTAGGCTAGGTTGAGACGGCCACAAGTCGCTTCCCGAAGTACTTATCATAGCGACATCGAGCTCAGAGCGAGTATTGACTCCATGTTGAAAGTCGAACTCAAACAGCCCTTGCTGCCGTGCGTTCGACGAGTTGTTCCAAAATTGGCCACTCGACACGAATTTGAGCTTTATGAAGAGTTGAAGATCCAGTCCAGCCCGGTGGAAGTTAAGTATTATTGACTCCAGTGGTAGCTCGTAGTCTGGACTCAAGAGCGGATTTGTCAGAACTTCCAGCCTGGTGTTGTATCCAAGATGGAGGAGGGCGAACAGCCTGTCTCGTGGATCTGTAGCGCCAAACCTGGCTGTGCAAGAGTAATACTCTTCGAAGGTCACTTGAGATGCCCGACCAACAATGCCCCAGGCAGCTTCAAATTCCATGATGTTTTGGAAAGCTACCGATTCTTCACAGTATCTTGTGTAGAATCGCACAAGATTTGTTATGTCGCCCCAGCGCAGTGATGCTTGACCAGCGCGTACAGTGACTTTTCGGTGACCATCAAAGGTCTTCGGAGCAAGCAGTATCTCTTGATATACCCATATGCGATGGAAGTATGGCCTTAATAGCAAGCGGTCTAGACCTGCTAAGAGCCATACATATGCACTATCTTTTAAGAGAAGATAGTCCCAGAGCTTGCGGTCCCCTTTATCGAAAGTTGATCGTAGGATGCCCGTGTTGCCAAGAAGACTCTGTACGCGCGCATCGGTCGAAAGCTCCTGTGAATAGACTTCGGACAGACGAAGCATATCCTGTTCGTTCAACCGGTCAACATAGACCGGCAAATATTCTTGCGGTTTGTGACGTGACCATTGAGCAGGGCGGTCCCTCGATCGCTCTAGAAGTGCACAGCAGCGTATGACTAGCTGGCTGTACATGTCTTGCTCGCCCAGCCAAACGATAACGTCTGAAGCAGAGGAGTAGATCAAGTTCATCAGCCCGACTTGAACAGTCTTCTCCTTTGGGTCGCTTTGATTAATGCACACGGCGTCGATCCAGAGCGTCATAGATTTATCTGGAAGCCGCAATGACCGCAAAGCTGTCTCGAGATTGCGAGTGACGCAATAACTGACACTAGAGAGACGCTTGCCCGTTGATGAAGTCTTGGTCTGTGGACAATAGAGTCTGATATGACCTGTTTCATGCAGATCGCCCCAGCAGTACGAGAGAGCTCGATAAGCGACTCGACGCAAGCCTTGCCCCTGTGCCACCTGCGCGAGTGTCGAGTACCCTAATGAGCATACGATGGAATTGTTTGGAAGCCCAGGATGGAGAAGCATGTACCGAATCTCTTGTTGAGTAACGTCGAGTGGAAGGTACAAGCTTGTGTCGCTCACTATGCCACGGAAGGGTAGGTATGGCTGTTGGGGAAGCTGTGAGTTGCCGTAATTGTCCATGATGAGTGACTTCTGACCCAGTATACACGCTGAAAGTGCGAGTGACGTTATCCGCGGTGGTGAGAGCAGATGATCAGGCTGAAGGACGGCTGCCCCATGCGCCACCTAACGCTGTAATTGGTCCGAGTGGTATAGGATGCAATTCGTTACAGTAATGACGCGCGAGATCTGATTGACACGGCCAGCCCGACGGTAATGATTTGATTTCCTGACAGCCGCCTCTTACTTATCTAATGTAGCGAAAGATGGGTTTGGTTAGTAGTAGTAGACGCATCAATAAAGATGTGTCATGCACCTCCCCGCCCGCTTGTCAACACCGTTTGAGAACATGGAGCAACTTGAGCGCTTTGCTACAACCGGTCTATACAAATCTATGAAAATACTCTTAAAGTTTCTGTCGATCCTCCTGCAGCTGTTGTGATCGAAACGAAGTCGGTATCTGTCTCTCTGACTCCAAAAGCGGACACAGTGAGTTGCCGGCGCTCGTTACACAAGCCCAGACAGCCTCTTCCCTGCAGCCCTTGAGAACAAAGATTCTCGCCTGCATGTGTGGTACGACTGGACGCCATGCGGACGAGGTAGAGAAGCTCGCCAACGTCAAACCAAAGGTCGAAGGTACGAACATCGCGTCGCAGCCATTGCACCGTGCGACTGAATTCGATATTATGGCGGCGGTCTCTGATTTCGAGTCGAAGAGATGTCATGTTCTCTGGCCCTCCTAGTGTCAGTCCAGTCTGCAGTGCAAGATGGCCTCTCATGTTGGCACAGATATCTTTTAGGCAGAACGTCAGGTAACTCTCCGCAGATATGCTCTCTCTGCAGATGGAGCAGACGCGGCGCGTTTCGAGCAACATCCAAACATCGTTGCTGCCTAAATGATATGCCGTGAGTTTAAATAGAGGCTCTTCCTCACCGGCCTTGATAATGCCTCCTGTAGCGGCATAGTGGAGTGTGTTGGCAGCGAGAGCTACCGAGCACATACATCTCATGGTATCGTGCAATGCCTCGACTACTTTCGCGAAGAAAGTGCGATCGGAATTGCATAGTCCACTGGGATAGATTTCGCGTCTGAAGACAGGGAGATCAGGGAATACAGGCGATCTCTGACAAGCTGGCTTTCTCTTCGCGGGTACTCATTGAAGAGTTTGATCAGATTATGTCGTTGAGTTTGAGCCATAGGCCAAATAATGCTCTCGAGGTACTTGAAGGATCTTATTGTCAGCTGGTTGACGTCTTCACCAGGCTCAACGTTCAAAAAGTCTAGCGGAAGAACCGATCTGAGGAAGAATACCGGTTTGAGCTGGTCGCTTCTAACACGGATCTTATCGGTCATAATGGAAGCGCTTCGAGCAAAGAGAACTTCTTTTGTAATCCAGGCCCTTGACCAGTACGAATTACTTGCAAATGCCTACCAGTCCTCAACGAATGTAACGTCCTCAGCCTCTGCACTCTGTCGCCAGATTTCTGCAAACTGGACCTCTTCCTCGTCGACGCTACCTGGAGCAATGAACTCGCTGAATCTAGCCGATACATCTAGCAAGCGACTGATGGCTTCGTTGACACCCATCCAGATCACGACGTGCCTGGCGGCTTCATATACTGCGCCCATATGACCGACTTGGTGGTTCCTCTCCTTGATGTTACCTTGATCAATACAAAGGGCGTCCATCCAGTATAAATGACGGGGAGCAGAGTCTCTTTGAGCATGACGGGCGGCGCTCAGAAATTTACAGAGATTCTTCTGGGTGGGAAACTCTTCGCCGTTGATCATGATTTGATGTATGTCCTGCGCAGATCCCCATACATAGGATAGACAAATATAATCATCATCCTCAACGGTACCGTGTGAAAGTTTGCATTGTATCAGGCCATCTTCCGAGAGATCAGATAGTACTTCGACAAAGCGTACAGATCGTCTATTGAGATCCAGTGGAATATCTCTGAAGATCTGGTGAGATTCGGCGGCTATTACAGCGTTTAGATCCTGATCGTTTCCATCGATGAGGCTTTGAGCGAATGCGGCTTCGTCGAAGAGGCTGGACGATGTTGAATGGACACTCCCGTCATAGTCCAAGCCACCGAAAAAAGATGTCCTAGTAGCTGAATGCTCTGATAACAGCCATTCTTCACTAGAGGTGATAGACCGCTGTTCTTCTCCTTCGGTGAATGGATTCTGAGGCCCAGAGCTGTACTCCTCATCTTCCTCGCCTATCTACCTCAGCCGAGAGCGTAGTGCAAGTAATCGCATGATGTGGACCGAGCTGTGCCTTCTTGAGTTAGCAAAGGACCGAAAACGAAAGCCATTTCTGATGTACCGAATTGGTAGCCTGTGTCGTTCTTATGCGCATAACAGTTTTTAGCATGATGTGACAGAACTGGGTGGCTGAGTCGTCAAGGGGCTTGCAAGTCAGCATGATCCGCCTGAGGCAGGTGCGCCAACGCACCGCCCCCTCATACATGCCAAAGTCTGTTGTTACATATGCTGAAGATCATTGATGATACCGGGGCTTGCTCTAATGCATTTCTGGTAGTTGCTACGTGCGTCCGCAGGTGCAAGGCCATGCTCGGGACGGTGCGGATGAACCTTCGGCTGCACCTGCCCTTTGAAAACGGTGACGTCTTGCCAGCTATCCATCATCAAGCAGTGCAACCACGCAGGTCTGAACAAGCGACCTATGCTTCCCACGCGCGTATGAGCTCCGCTTCCTCGAATACTTCTTTTTCCAAACACACAGCTTCCGACCTAGAGTCCCTTCCCCAGTAGCACCCGGCTCAGCGCACGTTACTCACCGTTGTCGAGCATCTCCGGCCCCCGAGCATCCCCCGAGTCGGCGTCGCAGCAAGAATCGTAGGAAGATGCAACGCGCAGCATCAGCTTCTCCACCAATCCTCGGCCGACTTACAGAATATTCCTCACGAACTCGTCACATGTACATACGTACGATTAACGACAATCCGTGTGAAGCGTTTCAACAAAGCACCGCGCCGGTGAAAGCAGAGAAGTCGCGCAATCTATAAACAACATGTAGGCTCTATACGTGTATTAATAGAGGTTAGTTATGTTCGAAAGTTCTTGAATTCTTTATCATGTGTCAACTTTGGGTTCTAATTGTTGAAAGGTCATTATTGCACAAAAGTTGTTACTTGCCTGTTGGTCTCGATTTTTAGGACATTTGAGAGCTAAGTATAAGTTCGCGATTTCTTCGCCTCTCCCACCGCTGTTCATTGACGTCGAAAGTTACCAGATCAAAGTCAATATGAGCGTTTCTTTCTTGCCAGAGTAGCTTTGACTCCTTGGGTTCCTCCCATTGCACCTGCGCGTACGGGCATTGGAATACCCACTCGGTCCGCGCACGGTCAATGTCTGTCAGATCAATGCCGGGTTTATGTCTGAACCAGTAAGGCTTGAAATGTGTCGAAGCAAACTTCGCCTGATTTGATGCTCGGAAGTAGAAACCCCAGCCTTCATACTCCTCAAACTTCTCGTTAAAGATACCACGATGGGATTTGGTTTGATGCCGTGCGTTAAACTCTAAATCGAGATACTCAAGCATTGGCATATGCGCTACAGCACGAGCAACACTGAGTGCGAGTTCGTCGAAGAGCTTTGGCTTAGGCCGTGTTCGGAAGTATCGCGGTGGCATCAGGCCCGCACGCGTGTATAGTAGGTCTTCGGCGGTTTGCTCCTCCGTATCCGAATCCTCCCCTGTACCATAGTAGTATCTATCGTGATTCGGATAGTCCTCGTCGCTGCGAAACCAGTATTCACCTGTAGGCCTTTCAAATCCGGTAGTAACATCGAGTATCCTGAGGTTCGGCCATCTTGACATGCACATGTCATTGTTCGAATTGTCTATGTCCCAGAAAAGAGACGCAGTGATGTAGCTGACTCGTAGAGTCAGTGTCGTTAAGTTGATAGATAAATAGTGTAAGGATCTCGACAGTGTGTCTGTGTTTCTGATGAGGAAGTTTTGTGGCTGGACCTCGTGGTTTGCGACAGTGTCATACTCGAGATTCAGATGCACAGTCTTGAGTGATGCAGGCAATGCAGATATTTGGGACGCGAGAGCTATTTTAATTAGCGAAACCGCAGATTGTTGAAAGCCGATGAGGAAAACTTACCAGCGCGAAAATATTTCCTAAGTTTTGGCCACTTCTGTTCCCAGTCCATGCCATCGAGGTCCAGCGATTCAAGCGCAGGCAGGGTACTCGCAATGTGGCTCGACACAATTGCTGGCCACAAGTCCGTTTCCTCGTTGGTCGTTTCCCAAACCCGTAGAGATCTTACAGACGGTAGTGATGGTAACGCAGGCAAGTTCGCTAACCAAAGCGATGAGCCGTCTTTGAAACAATCTGCCCCTGCTTCGCAAAACTCAGGCCCGAGAAACTTATAAACCGAATCAACTTTCATATGAAAGTGAATCATAGTAGCACGAAAGTCATCTCCCCATTCTTCCAGGTGATCCCAGATTTTCTTGACCTCCTGGAAGAAGCGCGCGTGCTCTTTTTGGAAAGCAACGAACCGCATATGAAGTGATTGATCCCCGTCTTCGCTCTCTTGGCAATTTGCACCGGATTTAGAAATAACATCTTCATCAGTCTTGTGGTTTTGACAGGTGTCGGGGCAGATTGTATGCTCTAGATCACTGGTGTATTCGTCATTAGCGCCTGCGAATCTCTCATCTGTCATGCCTTGTTCTTTTTTCTGATCTTTTCCCTGCTCTGCCTGGTCTTCGTCCTCTTCCACCTCACTCTCTTCATCCTTGGTTTCGTATTTTCGATCGTTCTCTATTTCCTGGTGCATCAAAGAAGGACAGGCGAAGTACCCCTCAAAGGTGATTTCGAAAGAACTGAGTAGTCTCCTGCGCCCTGAACTAGTACGAAAAGCTGATCGGAAAAGCTCAAATTCTGATGGCCTGACATGGACAAATTTCCATGTGTAGCTTTCCACTACAACTTGCCAATTGCGATTAATCGCAGCTAACGAAGCAAGATTCCAGGGCGTGTCGTATTCTGCTATGATTGCATGGATTATTTCGTTTGGCAAATTTACCATAATGATTTTAGGAATTTGATGATTGCAGAAGGACTCGTTCGAATACGGCAAGCAGCAGAGCTCCTTGAGAATAGGATACGTTGGATGTCTGAGAGGGCGGCCCTACTGTGGATACCTAGTTAGCAAGTGAAGGCGGGGTGCGATGCATTACATATTATAGGCCATCTTGAGCAAGGGCCCGACATCCTGCTGCTGCACCGCCACGTACCTACTCACTAGCATGTCTTCAACGGATTTAATATCTGTTTTTCTGGCCATTAGTTCCGATAACGATTCTGAGATGAGAGAACAAGTTGAGGTACTGCACATTAGTTTCGTCCACGATGCTCGACATTCGTTGTGTGGACGCTATCCGTGGCATCGGACCGCACAAGGCGTATCCTAGAATGAGTACCTATTTGGTGGACTTCCTTAAAGAGGCTTCTAGGTCGTGATGTCATAATTGTACCATTGCTCTTACGCTCTCGCCTTTGCATTACCCACCTGCATTTGCTCATTTCTTTCGCAATGTATCACTGCCTTTCGGTAGGTACAGGCCGCAGAACAACTTCGATGTTCTATTTTCAAGCTATTCTCCAATCTGTTCGGCATCAAGGGTTACGTCTTCATGGCATTAACGAAGTTCGCCAGCATGCCTCCTCATCGGAAGGTTGATGAGAGGAGAGGAGAGAGGTCGCACTGCTATTCGCTGTAAGTATAGTCGAATGGCTGCTGTACACTGATACTAGAGTTTTCCGGTGCTTGAATTAGCCAGAATTCAGGAAGCATTGGAAAACTGAGGCCTGTTTGAGTTCAAAGATTGAATTGAAGGGATGGAGGCTGCTGGGAATGACAAGTTCTGGATGACTCAATGACTTCTACGAATATCACTGCTTTACTTGCTCTGTTTTACTGGATCAATATCGCCCAGCAGACGTTGGTCGTGTTTGTTCGGTGAAGCTTGCGTAGAGCTGTACTGACCCTTGCAATGACCCCAGAGACGCAGTGATTGACCAATAGCTATTGTATTACGGCTTTTAAAGCTTTTTCTGGCATCTACTCACCGACTTTTGTAGATTATCTTCAGGCTTGACTCGATCGCTTGGATGTACTGCGCGGTTCGTACCTACTTGGTATACGGCGCTCGAAATATTGCTTCGAGGTTGAAGCGAAGCAAATTTCCTTGATCCCCCGAGCATGCTGCCTTTCTTAACTGATTTATTGCATGCACTGAGATCGTCCTGGACAAGGAGTACCCTACGATCATATGCATAGAGGTGGTGTCTTCCTCTGGCCAGGCCCTGTTGTTTCGGCAACGATCCAGTGCCTTTCCTTTCTTATTTCTCCCTGATCAAAAAGATCACGACCTGGACCTTTTACTCTCGGATAAATTCAGGACCCCGCTTACAGCCGAGATGACCCCTTTTGGACTTGATTGAGTACAGACACCGCATATCGTGGTTCAGCTGCCAAGCCCTGCTGTGAATTTTATTCGCCGGTTTGGGGGCCAAAATACCCTCACGTAATCTCGTCAGCTTACTGCAGATCAAGTCCTTTAGATCTTGCAGTTTCGTTTACCGAATCATTCTCTTAGCATATGCTTAGCACCAGCAAGCTTCTATTCCAGGCCTTACGTTCTGACTTGGCAGTGCAGCTTGCGCCTGCCCATTGTCTAGAAATGTAGCGACGAGACGTACAGTTGGTATTCGTTGAAGCTCTCTCCAGTAATAAACTTCTGCCTCACTTTCAGCTATTACTTGACGTCTTGGGGGCCATGTTTCCACCCTGTAATGCAGTGTGATCCACGCTACCTTTAGTGGATTGACTTGCGTGCACGGCTTTGGATATGGCGCCCTATAGATGTGTTGGCCCCTATCTACGCGACCTCTGAGTGTCTTGATGATGGCAGTGTTGATATTTTGAGGTTATCGCGTGCTGTGACTGCCGCTGTGGCTGCATACACCAAGCCGAAGGCTTGCCAGCCCCAAGCCACTCTACTGTGCCAGAGATTGAGCCCTCTCAATCCGGGACATGAAGTTCAGGTAACGCACTCACAATAAAGTGCTCAAAAGCGCTCTCTGTCTAAGCTGCAAGGTCACCTTCACGATCTTGAGCCATTCCGCCCAGCACGCTTTCCCATCAGATTTCTCGCGCTTTTCTGGGGTCATCAAGATGAGCCACGAAGCTCATCACCATGAGGAAAGAAGCCCTCTCAGCTTCTTCGCCACTCCACTCCATGAGAAACACTCTCCAGCCCATCGTTACAGCAATGGAGGCAACTCTGATACCGACGTCGAACAACAACACAAGACCACGGCACATACACATGCCCTCGATGCCTCTCAGCCCAAATTCAAAACATGGACTGCTCATTACATGAGAGTCCGGCGTTCCATCGCCATGCAGAGGCCACCACTGCAGAACTATTTTATGATTTGTTCTTCGTGGCAAATCTGACCACCTTCACATCCATGCTCGAGATCAACGATCGACATTCGTTGACTGCGTACATCGGCTTCTTCAGTCTACTTTGGCTCACCTGGTACCAAGTATCACTATACGACGTACGCTTCAGCGCCGACTCCGTCTTTGAGTATCAAGCAACAGATGTGGTCGATCTTGCATTTCCCGCTTCACCTTGTCTTGGTACTTGTCTTGCAAGGAGTGTCGCTACTTATCATCTGGCGGCAGGCGGTGGAAGCAATGAATGCCTGGGTACTGGAATTTGTGCCAGCGATTGAATGGCTCGCAGCCGTTGTCGAAAATGTGGAAAATGCGTCAATTTTCCCGGAAGGCACATATTTCGGATCGTGGGCAGCAACCTACGGCGAAAACAAAACGGTTGGATGGATCTTCGCATCGTTTGCTAACGTCACCTCCTACAACCATGTTTATCTGTATGTCCCGAAAGGTGTTGATGCGTCTAAGGAAATTGAGGCTGTAGCGACGGCTACCTACGACCTTTGGGAGGGAATTAACAACGTACTTGCCGACCCCGACAACATCACAGCATACGACCAGTATGCCAACGGATTCAACAACATCACTATATCGACTCTGAAGACTCTATTCGATAGTTTCAGTGTCACTGTGGCGAAAAGCAAAAGCAAAACAAGCAGCAAATCGTTGCCAGACTTTGAGACAGTGAGCAACCAGTACTACGCCATCTTTGACCTGGTCATGACTTATACTTTTATCGCTGTAAGTTTACTGTCCTCGGGTCTTCTATCCACACTGACATAAAACAGGGCGGTCTCGCGCTCATTCTCATCACAGCCCTCGGTGTCCTCTCCCTTCCCAAACACGAACGCCGCCTCTCGATCTACATACGATCGGGTATCTGCGCCACCTTTGGAATCGCACTTTGCTATCTATCTGCGATTCGGTACAACGATGGTCAAATGATTGTGTGGCTGGGCAGTGCGTGGATGATCCCAACGATCTGTCTTGTGCTGTTCGCGTGTGTCATCGTTACACATGTAAGACTCTACAAAAAGAAGACCCATTAGTACACCGTTGATGCGCTTCTGAATTGCCGAGTCTACCTGAAAGTATACTAGGTCGCATATTTTCAAATGAGGAAGGTGTGACCTCTGAGGATAGAGTTCTGGCTCGTTGTTGTGTCGATTGTTCTCGTAATTGGTATAAGAAGATAGATAGTATCTAAAAACGAGATATTAGAAAATAGCAAGCTGACTGCACGTACATGCTATAGTGTCGTTATTATTTCACTAATTTACGCGAAGATCGCCGTCGATTGCGAGTGTAATCGTCTCACTACCTACAGAAACAATGATTGCAGGGGAGTGCAGTGTACCGACTACTTGGCTGGGTAATTCTGGCTTCTTGATAAGCTCTTGGGCATAGTATCATCAGTCACTCTCTTCGTTGGGACATCCACATCACACCTATCCACCTCCAGGCGCTTTTCGACTCTGCGGATATGGAAGCTATAAAATCTCGTTCTTGATGTAGAGACGGATCAGGGTCTAACTCCTTGCTGCGTTCTCTAAACCAAAAAAAAAGAAACTCACTTCAAACGACAGTATTTGGTATATGTATATGTCAAAATTATCTACTAATCTAAAAGTATGCGCATGTGGTATTTAAAAAGACAACATCAAACCAGAGTCCTAAGCCTCCTGAACACGAACCACAACCTTGCCACGAGATCTCCCAGTCTTCAGCCTAGCAAACGCCTCAGGCACCGCGCGAAACTTGTACTCTGAATCAATCACCGCCCGAATCTTCCCAGTCTCGAGCCACGACCCCAGAAGTTCGAAGTCGGCTTGGTTGGGCTTTGTGACGGTGAACAAGTACCTCCCCTTGCCGCCGCCGAGGAAGCTGGGCAGGAACTTGTTGCCCATGAACTGACGCAGCGCGGCGAGGTCCATGCCCGGGCCGACCTGCACGAAGGTGCCCTTGGGCTGCAGGTAGCGGCCGCCGGCACGGTAGAGGTTGGAGGGGTTGCCGACGTTGTCGATGATGGCCTCGAAGCGGGTCTCGCGCGCGTTGAGCTGCTAGACGATATCGGCTTTCCTGTAGTCGAGGATCTCGTCTGCGCCGAGGCTCCTGCACAGCTCGACGTTTGCGGTCGAGCAGGATGTTGTGACGTGGCAGCCGAGCTGTTTGGCGATCTGGATGGCCATGGTGCCTGTGCCGCCTGAGCCTCCGTTGATGAAGACCTTGTCGCCGGCTTTGACGTAGGGCCTGATGGCTTGGAGGGTGGTCATGCCGCCGGTGGCGATTGCTGCCAGATCCTCATGCCTCGCGCCTTGGGGTGCAAGGGCGATCATATCTTGCGACGCCTGGACGTATTCCGCCATTGCGCCATGTTCGAAGACGCCGTTGCAGGCGCCGAAAACAAAGTCTCCAGTCTTGAAGGTGGTGACTTTGCTCCCGACTTCAACAACGCGGCCGCTAATGTCTAGTCCCGGCGTGACGGGAGCTTTCAGTGCTAGCTTCGGGATCAGACCGAGCTCCAGGATCTTGTAATCGATGGGGTTGACGGAAGTGCTGAAGACTTCTACGATGACTTCTGTCTCGGTGGGAGTTGGCTTTGGGACGGATGTTGCTCGATATAGATTCTTCTCGACTGTGCCTGAGAAGGTCTTGCACTGCCAGGCCTCCATGGTCGTCATGATGGTAAGGAAAGGGTTATTAGACTTGAATGGGTACGTAGTGTAGGTTTGGTGATTTGTGGACTACATTTTCCAGCGTTGCTGTGTCCTTTTTGACTGTTCTTGCAAACATCTATCCATAATCAGAATCGGACGTCGGACGATGCCTAATTAAGGTTTGTAATAGTCGGCAAGTCGGAGACCGAGCTGTGATTTCGCTGTTTGACGTCTAATTTCTCCGAGAAAGGCCGTTACGGTTGACTAGCACTGATTGGTACTTAGACAGTTAGATCCCTCATTAGATATGTTAGCTGCTTCACCTCATTGGTTGCCGGAAGTGAGTCCGCTCGGGCTTTTTTTACTGCAGAGTCCGAATTGCTTTGTTCCTAAGTAATAATCAACAGAACAATTTCGAGAAGGAAAATCCAAGAAGCGTCGACGAACGACCATCCCGACTCAAAGCACTTCGACAATCGCAAGTACTAGACGCAAAGACGTCCCAAATGCATCAGCCTACCCTGTGAAATGGTGTTAGGGCTGTTCTCATCCACTACCATCATTCAACTCCGTGAGGCTTTCCCGTTCTCATGCGCGCGGACGAACCATCCAACTGCTCGTCCGCTCATGCGAAACGTGTCTTTCAGTCCGTGAACATGTTCAAACAGCGAGGACATAGCCACGATGCTTATCAGCTAAGCTGCGCCACAAATTTCCTTGGGCACCACACGACTCAGACCGTCTAGACAAGGAAAATCGTGCTCTTCTGCCTGTCAAACGGACAAGCCTCGTTCTCACCATATTGGTAGTTTGACCAATTGCTGTACCGTCCCACTCTCCTCCAGAACCCTGGTCGTCCCTCCACAGCGACAACAACGAGTCCTTCGGAATCGTATGCGCCGTCCACTATACCTGATTTGTGACCTCCGAGGATCTGAACTGTCCAGAGGGGGCCGTCGCAGACGGGCAAGGTATCAGGGTACCATTGGCCGTACAGAAGTCAATGGGAGGACTCGGGGTTATAGGAAGAGTTTGACACGGTCAGATTGCAATCCACGTAAGGTTCGCTTCCGACAAAGCTAGATACGAATTTGGCCATGCAAGCTGTGACTCGGAGGATGGTGGTCCGCTTGTCGGTTGACGTTGATGATGCTGACGTTTCTTCCACAGTAACGTCGGCATCACAGTGTTTGAACGGGCGCCCAAACAGCTCAATCCCACCTTTGATGTTCAGCCAGCTCCAGGATGGCTCCCCGCACTCTATAGTCCCTGGTCCTCGCGCTGTGGCTTTCCAAAGCAACTCTGTAGAGCCAAGCAGGTGATGGCGCAGACCATGAACAATCCTCCAATCTTGCGTTGTTGAAACCCGGCTGGTAAGACCCTGGAAGGCTGGCCACCTGTCTTTCCAGAATGTCAACTTGCAACTTGAGTAGCAGCTTACGATGGCCCTCCATGCACTGTCAGCGCTTTTCCTCTCCAGCTTACCGTTCAGTAGTTTGGAGAAGGCGGTGGACTGTAGCTTCATGTGGGCAGCATCAGGTCCTTCGCAGCACTCGCCATATCTGCAAGTCCAAGACACCTTATCGCTGCCAAAACTGAGGGACCTGGGGGGTAGACAACTCTCTTGTACGACCCATGCTCTCCCTCTCAAGGGTTTGGGCCAATCTTCGCGAGGGATAGCATGGGAGAGCATCTTGTCTTGCCATCTGAAGAGAGGGCAAGGTGTAACGGCCAGAGCAGATCTCTCAAAAAACAGCCCTCCACTGCCGTCCTCGGCACCAGTTGCAGCTACGGTGCATGTAGACTGCCAATACACGTCACCCATTGTTGCTGCTTCCTTTGCCCAGTCCGATTCAGAGTCTTGCTGTATGCACAGAGAATCTATCCAGATATGTCTATATCCAAGCGAGGACGTAATGTGGAGGGCATCCCGGAAGGTTTTGGACAGAATCGACAGCGGGATATCCGTGCGGTAAGATTGGTAGGTGCTCTGTAGTAGGACTGCCAACTGAAATTTACCCCAGCAATATGAGAGTGTCAGGTACGGCGTGGGCCTGGGCAGTTCGTCTTGGAGAACCAGACGGGCTGACTGCACAATACCCCGTACTGTGGTGATTTGAATGAGCCTGGAAGGCAGAAATTCGGATGACGTTGAGCAGGTCTCCTTGTCATCTTCAAGGCAGCGCACCAACCAGGCCTGAGCCAATGCGACTATCTCTGGTGAGTCTGTACTGGAGCAGTGTAGTGTCGACGGTCCTACGTCGGGTTGTCGTAATCGACAGCACATGGTTGTCTTCTTTTGGCCCACTGCATGTATTTGGAACCAGACAGTGTCTTTGTAAACGTACTCAATGCTTAGATAATAGGGCACATTGCAGCCATCTGTGTCCAAGGCTCCCACAAGTTGGGCGTCAAGCAGTGAGCAAAGATGGCAGCCTGCGCTCGCCGATACATGCAAGGCGCTCAAAGTTCTGTGGTGACCAAAGATATCCCATGTCAGATCCTTGTCCGCGAGATGTGTATTGGATTTCGCCGAAAGACCGCTCAAGTAGCATACCATGGAATTTGTGAGTACTTGTTCGCATCGTAGACATAGCTGTGCGTATCTGGGTATATCGCTCACAACAGAAAGTCGCCCTTGTAGCTTTTTGTGTAGCCACTGTCGATAACCATATGGTCCAATACGTCCATTTTCTGGAACTAGCCTACCGATGATCTCTGCAGCGCGGTGTAAGTCAGCTGTTAGTTCTTGTCTTGATTGGCATGAGCTGGTCTCAGCCACCCTTCCAGAAGAATCAATCTCAATATAGTACATCGTTCTCGTCTGTTTATCGTACACTCTTGTTAATTCGCCTGGACACAAAGATTGGTCGTTACGGCCTGTCCTGACGTCTTGCCAGTCTTCATCGTCCGGCACTCCCAATGCAGCCTCGGTATCTGGTTGGTATTGGGAGTGCCGAAGCAATTGCCAAATTTCAGCCCTCGAAGCGTCCTGCCGCCCATTTAGGCCTTTGGTCAGCGTATCCAGGACTTCGCCAGAGGCTCGATCGATGCCGTACATGTTCGGGAGGATAGTCAAGTGTGCGAAGAAAGACAACAGTGGGTTGAGGGAAGTTCGTATGCGGAAGGAGTCAGGCTGACAGATCGAGCTTGCCTATTCTGATTACCCCTCCCCGCCGTCACAAACGCAGCACCTGCCTCATATACGAAAGAAGCCTGTAGGTTCGAACAAGACCATCCATCTGTCTTTATTACATAGTCATCCATCTACGCTCCTTGCAACGACTCCCCATTCCCACCCAGCGTAACTGTCTTCGTCGTGATATACTCCTCGATGCCCAAGAAGCTGCCCTCGCGACCGAAGCCCGACTCCTTGACACCGCCAAACGGCGCCGCTGGATCGGAGATCAACCCGGTGTTCACGCCAACCATGCCGACTTCCAGTGCCTCGGCCACTCTGTACACGCGCTGGATGTCCTTGCTGAAGAAGTACCCCGCGAGGCCCACATCCGCTGCGTTCGCGAGCTCGACAACGTCGGCCTCGGTGTCGAACTTGAAGAGGCCGGCGACGGGGCCGAATGTCTCTTCTTGCGCGAGCTGCATGTCGGCGGTCATGTCGCGGATGACGGTGGGCTGGTAGAAGGAGCTGCCCAGGTCGGGCAGCTTCTGGCCACCGACTAGGACCTTGGCGCCGTGCTTGATGGCGTCTTGAACGTGGTCGTCGACCTTCTTTGCGGCGCGTTCGTGGATGACGGGACCGTGGGTGACGCCCTCGCCGAAGCCTGCACCGACTTTGAAGCCCTTGACCTTTTCGGTGAACTTCTCGGCAAACTGGTCGTAGATGCCGGACTGGACGTAGATCCTGTTGGCGCACACGCAAGTCTGTCCTGATGAGCGGAATTTGGAGGTGATAGCGCCAGCTACGGCGCTGTCGAGGTCGGCATCGTCAAACACGATGAAAGGCGCGTTACCACCAAGTTCGAAAGACAGCTTCTTGAGTGTCGAAGACGACTGCTTCATCAAGAGCTTGCCCACGCCTGTGGAACCTGTGAAAGACACCTTCTTGACCGTCTTGCTGGTAGTCATAGTCTCGCCAACCTCAGGTGTGTTCTCCATGGCTGTGACAAAGTTGACTACACCCTTGGGAATGCCTGCGCGGTGGGCAAGCTCAGCCAAGGCTGCTGCTGTGAAGGGGGTCTCGCCAGGCGACTTTGCAACAACGGTGCAGCCAGCAGCCAGCGCAGGACCGATCTTGCGAGTAACCATAGCAGCAGGGAAGTTCCACGGCGTAATCAGACCGCAGACACCGACCGGCTCCTTGACTGTGAAGACCCTGTTCGCGGCCACGCTCGAGGGAATCGTGTTACCGTACACCCTTGGCGCCTCCTCCGAGAACCACTCGAAGAAGCTTGCCGCGTACGCGACCTCGCCCTTTGCGTCGGCGAAGGGCTTGCCATTCTCCCATGTGATGAGCGTCGCGAGATCGTCGGCGTTGTCGGTCATCAGCTGGAACCACTTTCGTAGTAGCCGTGATCGCTCACGGCCGGTCAACTTGCGGAATGAAGGCAGAGCGGCGGCAGCGGCAGCGATTGCGGCTTCGGTATCGGCTCGGTCCATCTCAGGCTGGGTGCCGATGAGCTTGCCGGTCGCGGGGTCGTGGACCTCGAAGGTCTTGCCGGACTTCGCATCGATCCATTCGCCATTGACATAGCTCTGGCTCTTGAGGAGCGAGGGATCTTTGAGCTGCGGCTCTGTCAGCGCTGGTACTTGCTTTGCCGGCTGCAGGTGTATGCAACGCAGAAGTGCAAACATACGGCTGGCACGCTGTGACTCATTTTGCTCGAGTATGCTCTCGACACAATAACTGGCAATGTCTGTCGTTGGAAGCTGTTCCGGCAGGTAATCTGCTTGCGTGCGATGGATCGTGTTGCGGCAGCAAAAGAGCGCATTGTATGTCGGTGGCAGGTTCAATTGCTCGACGACAGAAGGCGAAACTGAGACCCGCTTGGTAATCGCGCAAGTCAATCTGTCAGCTCGTTGATCGGCTTGGAGTGCGGATAGTGCTGGAGCTGCTGCAGGGCCGTGACGTAGGGCCGAAGCTATGACCAATAGTCGAGGAGGGGATGTTGTCCAACGCTCGACACTGCGAATACAACACACAAGAGCGAGATGCAGGCGCGAGAAGTGAGGATCGTGGAAGCTTTGAGTATCTCGCCCCGAGTGTTTTGCGCCGGCCAACGGAGCTCACAGTGGATGGCCAAACGTGTCTGCGCGTCTGCAGCGCGTCTGCAGCGTTAGCAGCGTCTATCGCAGAGCATCGTGAGTCGCAAACATCTTGAGAAACATAGGTATCATATCGCATTTCATACGTAAAGGTATCGTGACTGTGAGGCAAGGAGATCTAGCGCAAGGAAAACACATGCAGGTACTAGGTAGGCATTCCGCCGACCCACCACGCCCACCCGCCCTTCGCCTTGTAGAACGACGTGTAAAAGCCCGTTGTCGAGCTGTGATCATATTAGTACACTCCTCGATCCCATGTTCGTGAGGCACATCGCTTACCCAGCTTTCCTCTCGGCGTCTTTCGCCTTGTGCCATTCCTTCCACCGCTCCTTTTCACTCAGGGACGCATCGCGCCACTTCTCCTTGCCGGCGGCTGGGGGCTCGCGGCGCGTGCGCAGCTTCTCACGCCATGATGCTTTTTGTGCTGTAGTGTTTGAGGGCTCGGGCTGTGAGAAGCTGCGGGTCAGTTTTGGCGGCGAAGGATTGTTCATGAGAGTCTCGGTGGACGTGGTGGCTTTTGGTATAGTAGACATTATATGGAAAACTGGTATGTAGTCTTTGATGCTTATGTATTCAGTATATGCAGTTACTTTGTTGTTACATGGGTTCTATCAGACACAGCCCTGTGGCTGGTAGGTCGTACACATGAGGTTACTGGTGCACAGCCATGCCGATCTCAAGTGCGCGAGGCTTAGTCTAAGGCGGCCACATCGTCATGCGCTCATTGGTGTCTTGGTGTGAGGTGAAACAACATGGCCGTGCAGGGCTTCATTTCGTGGTCTTGGGCGTGTTATTCTGCTAGATCTACCTCGTCGAGGTTCTTCCTGACGAACTTGGTCACCTCGTCGAGCCCTTTTTGTACAGTGTCTGTGTCGTTGACGAACCCGATTCGCACGTAGCCTTTGAACTCCTCACCGAAGCTCTGCGAGCCGGGGACGAAGAGGACGCCGGTCTTCTCGAGCAACTTCTTGCAGAAGTCCACGGAGTCTACGGGCTTGCCTTCTCTGTGGAACTTGATGAACGCCGTCGTGCCTGCTACGGGCTTCACCCACTCGCACTCGTCTTCGTTTTTGATCACGAATCGGTCAAGAAGCGCGAGGTTCGTCTTTGCGAGCTGAATGTTGCGAGCAAGCAGGCCGTGGACGGTGCTTGGGCTGAGCGCGTATGCTGCGACTTGTTCGTCTAGGCCGGAGACAGAGATAGTCGTGTAGTGACGGGCTGAGGCGATCTTCTCAATGATTTCCGTATTGCGAGACGCAATCCATCCCACGCGGATACCAGCCAAAGAGTATGCCTTGGACATGGAGCCGGTGACAACGACGTTGCTGTAGCCCATGGACAGCAGTGACGGAGGGAACTCCTTGTCAATTGGAATGATTGAATGGAAGATAGGTCGATAGACTTCATCGCTGTGGATTGTGATATCCTTCTCCTTGGCAATCTCGATAAGTTCTTCCAGGAAGGTCTTGCCTAAGACTGCCCCGGTGGGATTATTGGGGTTGTTGATGACGATGACCTTTGTGTTGGGCTTGATCAGTCCCTTCAGTTCCTCTAGGTCAGGCACCCATTTGTTCTCTGGCTTGCCCTTCCACAAATCGACTTCTGCGCCTAGCGATTTCGGAACATCATACAATGACTGATAAGTGGGATACTGGCAAATGACATGATCGCCCTCGCCAACCAGAGAGTAAGCAGTAAGGTAGTTGGCCTGAATAGCACCGGGAGTGGTGAGGATGTTGTCCGCACTGAGGGGTGTTGTGACCTTGGCTGAGTATAGTCGAGCCAAGTTGTTCCTCAAATCTTCTGCACCTCTGATAGCACCATAAGTGAGCACTCGGTCTGTCTTCAGCACCTCCGCCGTCTTGTCCTCAGACAAGTCGCGCAGTTGGTCGATCGAGATGGAGGCGCAGCATGTTTCTGCAAGGTTGTATTTGCAGTGGTGCTCATTGGCGTCCATCCACTATGCACGAACGTTAGCCTGTCTTGTCACAAAGGCTAAATGTGGGGGAGTAGCATACGGCCTCAACGGCAAATTCTGTGATCTTGACCATGGTGAATACTGTGGTATGGGAAGGTGATGAAAAAATAATGTTCTCTGGTAGGTAGACGTGCTGTTTTATCCTTTCGTCCAGTCGGCCATACTAAAGATGGTCTCGACTGACATAGGGCGCGGTGTCAGTGGTGGGGCGGAAGTACCTTGCGCTAGAGAAGGCATGGCAAGCTAGGCCCGCGGAGCATGTTCACGATCGCGTGCTCCAAACAGCTCAATTCATTGTAACATCGCTGGCTCTGTTGTACTGAAAGTACGCGAATTGCAGTGCATGTACTGAGCAGCCGTGTGCGCCTCGCGGGCCTTGCGACACTCGATCGATGACGGAGGCGCGTGCGCCCCCGGCTGCGCTTGCCTCGGTTGTCCCGTGCGCCCAGCCAAGCGTCATTCGAGCGCGATAGCATACTTGGTAGGCTTCACCTGCATCTAGCCACCTTGACTGTACCTCCACTCTTTGTCTCTGCACCTCAGCGCGCTTTCAGGGTCTTGCGCTGTTTCTGTCGCTCGCTCTGCCAAATTATCGAACACGGCTCGAGGCTGTCAGTGACTTCAGAGCTCGGCTCGAGCTCCAGTGGAGCTATCAGGCCGCTGCGCCACCTCGTTCGCGATGCGATCAACACCATGGACGACCTCGCTAATGGCTCTGCTGAGTATCGCAGGGCCATCTGCAGCCTACAAGACTTACGCGAATTACTCCGTCGCTGAAACGCCCGATTCGCTCTTCTCCATCTACGGCGACCGCCCCGACGGCTGCCCACCATGCTTCAACTGCAACCTCGAGGACTTCAAGTGCCAGCAGTTCGCCGAATGCAGCAAGGCCAACGGGCGTTGCAGCTGCACACCGGGCTTTGGTGGCGAAGACTGCTCGGAGCCACTGTGTGGCTCTCTGCCTAAGGGCAAGGACAGGTCGCCGCGAGGAAGCGAGAAGGAGTGCCAATGTGACGATGGTTGGGCTGGTATCAACTGCAACGTCTGTGAAACCAACGATGCTTGCAACGCGATGATGCCTGAGGGCGAAGACGGCGTCTGCTACAAGGACGGGCAACTGGTCAAGGAGAACTTCCAGATCTGCGACATTACAAACAAGAAGATCCTCGACCAGCTGAAGGACAAGAAACCACAAGCGACCTTCTCGTGCAATGCCCAGACTGAGGAATGCAACTTTCAATGTAAGCCACTACTAAGCCTCCACCGCCCTCAAGCTAATGACAGCAGTCTGGGTCGATCAGCGAGAATCGTTCTATTGCTCTCTCGACACATGTACCTCCGACTGGACCGCCGAGTCTGACCGCAATACCACCCTGTACCGATGCGAGAATATCGAGTGCGCCTGCGTACCGGACAGAATGCTGTGTGGAGAAGCTGGCTCGATCGATATTGGAGAGTTCTTGAAGGAGTCTATTCGGGGTCCAGCCGAGTTCAAGTCCGTCGCCTCTGAGCGCAGCGGCGACTCCGGCAGCACCTTTTCAGAGCCCGCCATGAACGACCTCATCTCCAGCATCTTCGGCGATGAGAGCATCACGTTGCGCTGCAACACTGGCGAGTGCTTGTATCAGAACCAGGTGCCAGGGTACGAGCGGCCGATTAAGAAGATCAACACGCCCCTGATTGCAGGAGTCATTGCTGCCGTTGCTCTATTCATTGTTGCTGCCATCCTTACCACATGGTATCTCACACATCGCGCGGACAGGAACAAGTACGGCGCCATTCACCTTTCTGACGACGAGGAAGACGACAACGCAAGGCTGCTGGCAGATCACAAGCCGGCTGCTTTGATGTTTGAAAATGTTGCCTATAACCTCAAGGGCAAGCAGATTCTGTCCGGCATCTCTGGTGCGGTGCACCCTGGCGAATTGCTGGCTATCATGGGAGCATCAGGTGCTGGTAAGACGACGTTCCTGGATATCCTCGCACGCAAAAACAAGACTGGTTCGGTCAACGGTGACTTCTATCTAAACGGCGAAAAGATCCGCGACGACGAGTTCAGAAGCGTCACTGGCTTCGTTGACCAGGAAGATACTCTGCTGCCTACACTTACTGTCCACGAGACCATCCTCGATTCTGCCCTACTCCGCCTCCCTAAAGACATGAGCCGTGCATACAAGGAACAGAAGGTGGAAGAGGTCGAACGTCAGCTCGGAATTCACCACATTCGCCACCAGCCGATTGGCTCTGAGGAGACCGGACGTGGCATCTCTGGTGGAGAGAAACGTCGGGTTGGAATCGCTTGCGAACTTGTGACCTCCCCCAGCATTCTATTCTTGGACGAGCCGACCAGTGGGTTGGATGCCTACAACGCATTCAACGTCATTGAAAGCCTTGCCTCCTTGGTCAAGAACTACAACAGGACCGTCGTCTTTACCATCCACCAGCCGAGGTCGAACATCGTTGCGCTTTTCGATCAACTGGTTCTTCTCGCCAAGGGTAGAGCTGTGTACTCAGGACCATTCGACAGCTGCCAGGGTTATTTCGATAACATCGGTTACACCTGCCCGCCCGGCTTCAACATCGCCGACTATCTAGTTGATCTTACCATGCACGCTAGTGCTGTCCACCGTCCAATTGATGAGGACAGCTCTCTGTTCACTAGGGATGGCCTTCACACCAGCGCGAGCAGCGCCATCGCAGTCAAGTCTATTCCGAGCGTCACCAATATGAGCGCGAGCGATCTAGCCACGAGTCCAACGAACTCCAGCATACGGCCCAAGGCCAAGCGGAGGACGTCGATCAAGCAGCAGCAAGAGCGAGAGCTCTTCACAAGAAAGAAGAGCTCCGCGCCCACAGACGGTACGCAGTCCCCCAAAACCGACGATGAAGGTCCATACGATCGTCAAGAAGCTGCCAAGGCGCAATGGCTAAAACTTTCGCGTCAATCAGGTGCACCGCCAGCACAGATCCTCGATGATCTCGACGAGCTCCCTCCGCCTGCGGATGGTGGCACCGGAACGAACCTGGACGCTCTCATCACGGCATACGCAACGTCAGAGATTGCAGCCGGTATTCACGAAGATCTCACCAAGTCCATCGCCAGCGCGAGTGAGGCCAATGGTACGAACGGTCACGCCGAGACGAACGGCTTCGTTGCCGCCGGCAAGCTCAAGGGTTACCGCAAGGTCGGCCTTGTTGGACAGTTCAGGATCTTGTCACGACGCACGTGGCGTAACTTGTATCGCAACCCGATGCTGATGCTCACCCACTATGCTATCGCTATCGTGTTGGCAGTGTTCCTAGGCTTCCTCTTCTACGGTCTTACCGATGATATCAGTGGCTTCCAGAACCGTCTTGGTCTGTTCTTCTTCGTGCTCGCACTGTTTGCGTTCAGCAGTCTGACTATCCTGACTGTGTTCGCACCGGAGAAGCTGCTCTTCACGCGTGAACGCGCAAAGGGCTATTACTCGCCCCCCTCATACTTCGCGGCCAAGGTGCTATTTGACATCATTCCTCTGCGTCTGCTGCCACCGATCATCCTCGGTATTATTGTCTACCCGATGACGGGGCTGATTCCAGCCTGGCCGAACTTCCTGAAGTTCATCCTCTTCCTGGTCCTGTTCAACTTGTCGGCGGCTGCGATTTTCTTGTTCATTGGGACTGTGTTCCGCAATGCTGGTGTTGCAAACTTGGTCGGTGTGCTCGTGATGCTGTTCAGCCTGCTCTTCTCTGGATTCTTCCTGAACAAGGGCAGTATCCCGCCGCTTGCGAGCTGGCTGCAACCGGTAAGTTTGATCATATCTGGGGCACGACATGCAGCTAACATTGACAGCTGTCAATCTTCCACTACGCGTTCGAGGGCCTGATTGTCAACGAGGTCAAGTACCTGTCGCTGGTGGACCACAAATACGGCATCGACATTGAGGTGCCCGGATCGGCGATTCTGAGCTCGTTCGGGTTCGACGTGATGGCGCTGTGGACGGACGCGATTGGGCTGGGCGTGTTTGCGGGAGCGTTTGTGGTGCTGGCATACCTGGCGATGCACTTTTTGCTGGTGGAGAAGAGGTAGGTGTGGTGTTGTGTGCATAGGCGGGTTGGCGAGGGTGTAGTCTGCCACTATACATAGTCGAATAGCAATTTCATACTCAGCAATCATACCAGCAGTCATACTCAGCAGTCATACTAAGCAATGAGTGACGCTGGGGTATCGGTCATGGAGGCTGTGATCTTATATTCCCTAACATACGTAGCTGCCGTTTCTGCTTTGTAGTATAGTATATGATTCTATATGGAAGCTGACATGGAGTTTACAGCACATGGTCGTGGCTGCAATGGCTGTGGCGGCAAGCTGTGGCGCGAGCTGTGGCGCATGCTGTGGCTCATCCCCAGTCGCGGCTGTGTGTGGTCGATCGCGCTGCCGCCCCACCACGCCGACTGCGACTCGTGCTCAGAGCAGTGATCCACCACACCGCTGGCCGCAGATCCTGTGCCCCTCCCCTCCGCACAGCTCCCTCCCGACTTCACGACGGCGTCACCTGCCCCCGCCCGCGACCGCTCCCCCTCGCCGCCGCTCCTGCGCATCGCCAGCCAGATCACCACCGCGGGCGCCGAGCTCTGGAAATACAGCGACCGCCCCCCGCGCGGCAGCCTCAAGCCAGCCCTTGCTGGCTCGTTCGCGGTCCCCTTCCGCACGGAGTCGTCCATCTCGGTGCGCAATCTCGGCGACGGCGAGGCGCTCCGGCCCACCATGGACTCGCGCCGCAACCCCAGCAGCTTCCAGCAGCTCGAGAAGCTCGGCGAGGGCACGTATGCGACGGTAATAGGCGCCCCGCCCGCGCCGCGACCGCGCGCTGACGACCCCAGGTGTTCAAGGGCCGCAACCGCCAGACGGGCGAGCTGGTCGCCCTGAAGGAGATCCACCTCGACTCGGAGGAGGGCACGCCCTCGACCGCCATCCGTGAGATCTCGCTGATGAAGGAGCTGCGCCACGAGAACATTGTGCTGCTGCACGACGTCATCCACACCGAGAACAAGCTGATGCTCGTCTTCGAGTTCATGGACAAGGACCTCAAGCGCTACATGGACTCGCGCGGCGACCGCGGCGCCCTCGACCCGCCCACCATCAAGTCCTTCATGTACCAGCTGCAGCGCGGCATTGCCTTCTGCCACGACAACCGCGTGCTGCACCGTGACCTCAAGCCGCAGAACCTGCTCATCAACAACCGCGGCCAGCTCAAGCTCGCCGACTTCGGCCTCGCCCGCGCCTTTGGCATCCCCGTCAACACCTTCTCCAACGAGGTCGTCACACTCTGGTACCGCGCCCCCGATGTCCTGCTCGGCTCCCGCACCTACAACACCAGCATCGACATCTGGAGCGCCGGCTGCATCATGGCCGAGATGTACACGGGGCGCCCCTTGTTCCCGGGCACCACCAACGAAGACCAGCTGCAGAAGATCTTTCGCCTGATGGGCACGCCGTCTGAGCGGTCCTGGCCGGGCATCTCACAGTTCCCAGAGTACAAGAGCAACTTCCCCGTGTACGCCACACAGGACCTGCGGCTCATCCTGCCGCAGGTTGATCAGGTGGGGCTGAATCTGCTCAACACCATGCTGCAGCTGAGACCCGAGATGCGCGTCTCAGCCACGGCGTCGCTGCAGCACCCCTGGTTCAACGATCTGCCGCAGCGCCAGCAGGAACATGCGAATGCGATGGCGGCAGCGCAGCAGGCGCAGCTGGGGTACCAGCCGTCGCAGTACTAGGCGTCGATGGCCGCGGCGCACTGCCTGATGCAACCAGAAACACGGCACCAGACCCTCGCCGTTCCTCCAACAAGGAAGCATCACAGCCATGGCCTGCGTTCACACATCCTGCCGTCCGTACATGGCACTGCATCACGTCGGTTAAGGGGTTTCATAGACTGTTCGTGCTGGAATTCATCGCGACATTTTATACCAGGGAGAGGTGCGGTTTTATCTTAGTGTGAGACCGCTGGGAGAGGAGGTATCTGCAGTGTACGTAGACTCTGAACGAAAGATAACGATCATGTCCCCTTACTCTCACTCTTCCACTGATATTCTCGCTCTTCTCGTGCTGCGTTTCCAGGTGACTGTGATGTCTCGGCCTGGTCACTTCGGATTGGCAGTCGTGTTCAGGTAGCTCCTGCCTATCCGGGTAAGCGCGTCAATCCGAGACTGAGTCGACTTATCATGGTACTTGCACGCTCTGCTTTGTGACTTGGGCCACAGGCTTACGAGGCAATACTACTGAAGTATTCAAAGCTGAAAAACGCTCGTGATTCATTAAACGTAAACTATGTACAACGCAAACATGTGGTATATCTCCGCTCATCGTGTCCTGTGTCGGTCCAGCACGACCTGTATACAATTTGCGCGGATCCGCCAGTCCATCACCTCGCCTCATAATCGTAGTCGTAGTCGTATTATATCGTAACCCTTTTGTAATGCACCTTCAGACGCCCTCCACGCGCAACATACATACATCCCCCAGCAACAGCCCAAAGCTCACACATAGCTCCTCCGGCTGTAGCTGTTCCGCGAGTGCGACGTGCGCGGGCTGCGCGAGTGGTGGTGCCGCGAGCGGTGCACCTCGCGCTTCACGACCACGCGGTCGCGGCTGTTGTGGTGGTTGCGCGCGACCAGGAGCGCGAGCAGGCACGTGATGAAGAAGAAGATGCAGTTCCTGGGTGCGTGTTAGCCGGGTGTTTGATATGTCACATGACGTAACTTACATGATGCCAAACGCAAACGACGCCTTGAGCATCGCGCACTGCCGGTCGATGTTCAGACTGTACCGGTTGCCGGAGATGTTGAACAGGCCCAGATCCGCGCTGTACGAGCCGTTGGCAGACCAGTTGGAGCAGTCCGCGTCCGCGATGCCGCGCAGGCAGTACACGCCGCCGATGAAGGCGCCGACGAACAGCAGGTCGATAAAGGCCACAAACTTGGCCGAGTGGCGCGCCCGCGAGTACAGGAACAGCGTGCCCATGGCCCACGCGGCGCCGAGCACCGAGACGATGAAGAGCACCAGAATCGAGCGCGGCGTCAGCAGGTTACGGTCGTCGTACCAGGCCACAAACCAGGCGAGCATTCCCAGGGCCGGGATCAGCGTGACGATCTGGAAGATGCGCCAGAAGACGAAGGACAGGCCGGATATCGACATGGCGGCGGTGTCTGGCTGGAGTTGTTGGCCTTGGTGTGGTTGGTCGGTCAGTCGGTGTGCTCAAAGCAGCAGCGTGATGAGGTGCGAGACAGAAGACGGCTGCGCGCAGGAAATCGTGGGAAGCGCAAGTTTTTAAGGCTTTTCAAGGCGCCGACTGGGATGCAGCTTGCTCGAGCTCGTTCGCAAGTACAACGCAGCGGTGCAGGAACGACTCGTGGTGGGCAGCAGCATGACGTGTGGGCCGGGCGCGCGTATATGGCCAGCGAATTGCGGGGAGGCTGGTGTGGCTAACACCCAGCCTCTCAACTTTGCAACACCTTGATTTTGCGCGCCGCGCGCGAATCATCGACATGGGCCAAGGCGTCGTCGCTCGCGCATTGGATGGTAATTCCGCCGTTCAATCTCGACGGTGGTGTGGCCATGGGTTCCTCTCCCAAAACCCTTGCTGCAGTCTGCCGTGGTCCGACTAGCCTTCTAGATCGTTTCCATCTGCTATGACAACAGAGCGCACGTCAACACCGGCGGGCTACCCAATACCTTCATGCGATTCCAGCCCAAGCGAGGCAGATTGTGAGCTTCGGTAATGAGCCCAGTTGGAGCTCGCGCTCCTTGGCACGGGCCCGTTGACCGTTGACTTCAGCCTCTAAGACAAACCCTGAGTGCCTTCACGGACTCACGGCGGTGTCTTTGCCCCAAACACGTGCGGCGCAGGCACGAGCAGCACCCGTTGTTCCGTCAATGGGACCGCCCAAGTCATCTCGTTCTGCAAGGTGACAGGAGTGCTGACGCCCAGAATCACACGATTCGGCACATCCCTTATCACCGCTTGGACGGCTCCGCATCCTCCCCGTGCGGCCATGCTGCTTCTCCAGATTCGCGATCTCGCTCTCACGTTTCAGTGTTGTACTGCGTCGCGCCCAGCCGCATGATCTCCAAGCGGAGCCTGATCTGTCCTTGCTCGGTCAAACAGCACTAGAATATCAGAAACCGGTGGGACGAGCATGGTTGCTTATCAGTCCAACACCGTGGAGACAGTCCACCATGGCCCGTTTGGGACGTTTGATCTCCACACAACCCGACGGGCGGGACTTCCGGACCAGGGTGCTCGAGGACGAGGACTTATATGGACTCGAAGAGGATGACTTTGAAATATAGGGCGCTCTGGCCTTTTCCCATTTCTTGTGTCTGATGTCTGCGTGTCGGTGATTCTTTCTTCGTCTGTCTTTCCGACCTGCCCTTCTTGATCGTAATTTCACAGTAACACTCGCTTGCTTGGTCTCGAATCACAGTAAAATATCGCATTAGAAAGGCCTCGAAAAGCGTTGCCTTCCTCTGACTTTGTGCCACTTTTACGCGCCCTCACACTCCCTTTCGTTGACCGTGTTTTCATAACACACCCCCGATCCGACGATCAGCGTGTACAAAACTACTTGGCCACTCGCCAAGCGTATTTTGCAAGATGTCAGCAAGAGGAGCCCGAAGCCGAAAGATTCAGCAGAAAGACATTGAGAAGAAGGACAAGAAAGTAGCAGTGAAAGGGAAAGCCCCAGAGAATGCCGACGCGTTTGCAGACTGGCGAGCTACACCAAGTAGCAACGGGTCACGCAACACTGGACTCACCCGGTCCATGAGTAATCGCAGCCACGGGACATCGCACAGTAGCGGTAGCGCGACCAGATCACGCCTGAATACCGTCTACTCGAACGAATCGTCAGGTTATGGAAGGCCGCCGAAGAGTTCGGCAAGCGGCGGAGCCTCGATCTCAGACCACTCGGCCAAAGGCAAAGAGACAACTAAATTCCAGACGAACGGGAAAGAGACGAAAGCGCCCCGAGGACGAGGCGGTGGTGTCCCTATCAAAACAACAGCTGCGCCGCCGCTGATGCCTCCACAGTTTCGGAGCGAGTCACCTGCTCCACGGCTTCCAAGCCACAAGAAAACATGGCTTGACTTCAGGATTTGGGAAGGTCCCAAGGAGGAGATGCGTCCCTACGGCGGGTTCGCTTTTGTGAGTCAATCCGGGACGCGTATGAGTGTAGTCTGACTTGTTGCAGGACGAGGATATGCACAGTGGAAGCGTGCTGATCTACTTTAAAGAAGAGCAGCTAGACGAAAACCATCCGATGACTTCAATCCGCGCCGAGTTGGAGGTTCTCCAGAGCTCAGGATCGAGCTGGCTGAATAATGCACTCATGATGGGCCGTGTTGACGATGATGAAGACGACTGGGCTCTGACAAATGCAGATGAATTCGTGGCGCCGCCGTCACAATATGGACAGGACAGAAGGATGCTTGGCCCAACACATGGTAGCATGTCACCGCCACCATTGAACATCGATCATGGCTCGTTAAGAGCTCCGTCGCGGAGCGCTTACAGGAGTCCACAATCCATTGCCATTGATAGAGCGCGTTCGCCGTCATCTGCGCTTCTTCGACAGAACAACCAACGCAATCCTACACACGAGATATGGTTCACCGCACCTACAGAGTTGCGAACCTTGCAGGCACAGAGACTCCATCATGTCGCCATTCGCAACTTCCTGGCATTGTTGCACGGCAAGCCGATCGTGGGCGCAGATGTGTTCGATATGCTCACCACGCTTCAAGCGCAGATACAGGTCATGTATGATCTTGACGATGACAACCAATTCTCAGCAGCAGAGCGCAGCGTACAGATGATCACAGACTATCTGTCACAGAACGGAGTTGACGATGCCCGCAACGATATTAAGCACGCACTGTCCTTGCTTGCGTGGGCTGAGCAGGACGGTGTGAAGTGGCGACAAGGATATCTGGAGTACTTTACGCATCTCGCGGGAGCAATGACACCACAGACCGAAGAACTTCCGGAGTTCAAGCGACTATCAATCGTGACGAGACGGAACCTTGGCATCGCAGCAAAGACCCTCCAGCTCAGGGTGATGGAGGCGGAGGAGAGACTGGCGAGCTTCGACTTTGCCGATCTGTGGAAAGCCAGCCCAAAGCTGACGAACGGACTTGTCTACCAGAGCTACCAGGCGTTCAGGCAGTTCTTGATCGACCACTACGGGCGGATCTACGGCACATGGCCGCCGTCCTCGGGTACCTGGCTAAACCGCAAGACTGCCCTTGCGATGCAGAACGACTTCGGATCCCTCTACGACTATCTTGTTAACAGAGACGTCTACTGGAATCCCCGGGAAGAGCGCGCGAGCCGAAAGTGGGAGATGCAGCACCGCAAGTCCGATGACTTTGAGGCGGACCTGCCAGAGCTCGGAATCACGGACATGCTTGTGGTGTATGATGCGCAGGCAGGGTATACACATATCCCCCATCCGTACCCGCTGCTGCCGAGAGAGGTTTTGGGGTCGGCGAAGGAGAAGGAGAAGAAGGGGTTCTTTTCGTCGCTGAAGAAGGACAAGACAAAGAATGTCACCAAGGACGCTAAAGCACATCTGCAGTTGTCTATTGTGTTCAGCGATGCGACGAATATTGAGAAACTGGACATCAACTTCAATGGTAGGATGATATTTACAGCTGCACGCTCAAGACTGACAAGTCCAGGATCTACGTTGATAGACAAGTTCGAGCAGTTTGAACTTGCGGCTGACCTCAAAAACCTCACTCCACGCGAAGCCCGCCTCGGCCACTGGGTGCTCCTCTACGGCATCCTACAAGTCCTATCTACCCTATCCGTTGACGTCCATAGCCTCCGACACACCGACGGCGTGCGCTACTTCCTCTGCACCGACCTCAAACGGTGCCCCGAATGGGTTACCAACGGCCAAACCCCCATCCTCGAACCCACACAAGAGCGTTCCTGGTGCTGGCAACGCGCCTGGGATCCCACCCCCATCCGCGCCGCGCCCGTCGAGCTCGACGCCACCTCGCCCGACAGACACACCTTCCACCCACCCCGCTCGAACTCAGTTGCCCAGCCCCGCCCAACCGACTACCCCCAAACCTCTAGCCCACCGCCGCAGCGCCCCCTCCCCCCAGCCCCACTCGACTTCGACGGCGCCACCCTCATGCAAAACGACATCACCCGCATCGGCGAGAAAATCGACGCCCTCTCCATGAACGCCAACGCCTCGCGCCTGCTGCGCACCGAATACGAGCGGCGCCGCGAAAACGAGAAAGTCATGGCCGGCGAGTTCAAAGCCCCGCGCACCAACGACGTCGGCATCGCCCTCCGCCACCTGCGCGCCGAAGAAGCCCAGCGCGGCATCGAAACCGACTACGCACAGGGCCCGCTGCCCGCGCCGCGCGACCGCGACCACTCGCGCGAAGCCCAGATGTACGCGCACCGCCCGCTGCCGCCGCCACGCAGCCCGCTGCGCAGCCCCGGGCTCAGCGACGCGGGGACCGATCTCGGCAGCTACCCGTTCAGCGCCGCGGACTCGTTCGCCACGGACCTGCGCGACGCGAGGGTCCTCGACATGCGCACCGATTCGCGCACCGCAGACATGCGCGCGGACCTGCGGCCCCTCGACACCCGCTCCGTCGCCGAACTCGGCTTCCCCAGCCCGCCCTCGTACCCCGCTAGTCCGCGCGAGCGCAGCGCGGGTAGACCCCCTGGGTACGCGCCGGGGTATCCCGCGGGGTATGGGGGCGAGGCGCTGGGTGCGGGCCGAGGCCGGGAGCGCAGCGCGAGTAAACCGCCCGGGTACGAGGAGCGTGTTGGGCGGCGGGAGAGGGGTGCGGGGGTTGGGGTTGGTGCTGGTGCTGGAGCGTTCCAGGGAGGGTGGTAGGGCGTGTTTTGTACGTTTTGGGTTCTGAGCTGTTTCGTTCGGGGGTTGTGTTGGGAAATGGTGTATTAAAAAGGGATGGATGATAAGGAAGGGGGGATCAGAACGGAAGAAGGGGGGTCGAAAATGGAACTGTACCTGTGACCAGCTTCAGTCTCGTTTTCTACCCTCTGGTTGGTGTTCCATAGCTTCAATTCACTTGTATTACCACCATCACTGTTACTACTGTCCCCCTTCCCAGCTCCTAGCCCTGTATCGGATTTCCACCTCGTGCCCCTACTTAATCGTGTTCTCAGCACGGGTCCGGCACATAGTGCCTCTCGTTTCTAGCTTCGTTTTTACATCCGCTTTTCTTCCAGTCGCACCCAGAACCGGTGGGTTGGGAATTGGTTGGCGTCGGAGTGTGTGAGTTGTGCCTGTATGTCTCCCACGAGTTTAATACTCCGAGGCTACTAGATACAAGAATTCATTTACTGTAACATTCTGTCTCTTGGAATCTCCAATAGCCCTTATTAAGACGCATTTCCATCTGCCTTTACATCCCAACCATTAGTATCAGGAGTACGAGGTTCAGATACATACCGAACAATAATGTCCCAGAGAGCTATACGTACTAGATATTTGTCGAGGCTCTGCTGTATAGCAAAGCCACCCCTATTTATAAAAGTCTTTCGTGTTTGCTCCAGCTCTTCAACAACATCGAAGGGCTTTGGTATGTACGATAGTACATCTTGGCTCTGAATATCCAGCGTAAACTCAACAAATGGACCATGACTATACCACATGGCCTGACAAGATTCGCACAACCTTTTGTGTCGAAGTTCGTCAATATTCTTCTGTTAATCAGCTGGGTGCTCGACAATGAGAGATCTTTTGATCTTCAGTTGACATACAGTCTGCGAACAGTCTTTCATGGTACCTTCCCATCCCGCATCTGGCGAAATGTGCTGCGTCTCATGACAGAATGAGCACTGGTGAGCTGGAAGGAGATATAGTAGTAGCGATAATGAATGCCAATGCAGTTCCTGAGGAAAAGCGGCGAATATATGATGAATAACTTCTGCATGCGAAGCCTCATTGTCAACTGGGATCGCATTGTACGTCTCTACTATAGACCTGATCGAGTAGATGTGGTCGTGTGCATTCTTGCATTTGTAGTGATAGAGCTTAAATAGTATCTGTGTTATCGGTTGGGAACCGTCCTCTCTGATCCGATGTCTTATTGAATGAGTCGTGTTATGTGTCTGACCATCGTTAGTGCGCCAGTCAATTGTAAATATTTTATCACACGGTAGTGCGAAATCCTCCATTAGCACGACAGGCTCTCGTGACAGTGCGACTTCTTGAACGATCCAGGCCCGATTCCAGTAACTTTGAGGCAACATATGGGTCGTAATGGAATTCTTTCTGTCATTGTTGAATTCCGCTTCCCAATCGTGTTCAGGTTTGCCCATATGACAAAGGCAGATCACCGTTTTAAAAGCTTGGGCATAGATTTTTCCCATCTTCGCGACTTCACAATTCTTCGCCTCTGTATGGCTCTGGTCGATAGACAAAGCATCGATCCAAAATTCTGAGTGAAAATCGATGACAGTCTTTGATTTGCTTCCGCTCAATCCTTTCTGCGCAACTTCGAGGAAACTGTACAAATTTGGACCGATGACGTGAGGGTTACAAGTTCCTTGTGATTCGTTGATGATCGAGATATCTCGTAGCAAGTGCTCATTTTAGGGGCCGCATTCGTATGACAAGCAACAATATTTGCCTATGTCTTCTGGTGTCGCGTTGCGAATCGAAACTCCGATGTCACCGGGTGCTCTATTCGGATGGATTTTGAAGAGGCAGACTTCCCGGATCTCTTTGTCTGTCAACTGTAGACGTTTGTAAAGAGCTATTTCTCTCGCGGCGTGTAGTTCGGACTCTGTATCCGTGGACATCCTCGCTAGCTATGTCTTATACAGAGCACAATTATATTAAGTGATGAGTGAATGATCATTGGACGATGATTAAGCGAATATTTCGGGAGATGTTGTGTTGGGAGATTTCGTGACAATTCGAGAGACGATGGACTAAATGCAGTCGCCGAGTTTCTAGGCGTTCCTGGTCACGCGGCATGGGCACAGGGATGTCGAAGATATTCACAGGTTCATTCTCCAGTCACACACAAAGATGAAGTCTAGATCCTAATGGTTGCGTGATATTGTACATACACAGCAGACTCGTCTACTGACACTGTGTACTCGACTATGTTGCATGATGTGCCAACGAGTCAATAGCCGCCACGTTCGAATGGCGAGGCCGATCGCTGATCCACTGCATGGAACACTGAGACGTACGGTCGCCAATAATGCATCTGCGCGCATAAATTCTTGCCTAAATTGCCCACTAGTATTGATAGATTCGAATCCTTCTCGCTTTCAGCGGCATTCCCCGCACATGCCTCACTCGCGCAGCACATGCACGGAGCCCCTAACAGGGAGTGGGAATTTCTTGTCTCTTCCCCACTGTTTTAGGATGAGATGCAAGAGACAGAATCGAGGTTGCGCTCCTGCGCCCGGGGAAGCACCATCCTCTCGGCAACGAAATCATCGCAACAACGCCCCTTCACTGACTGGTTGACAACCCGCTTGCTCCCGGCCTTACTCTGTACATCTGGGTTATTCACTACTTTCTTCTTTCTATCAATCTGCAGGATCGTTTTGTCATCTAAGAGATGTGGTCACTAGTGTCGCTCTGCTGTCACTTAATAGTCACGATGGCATGCCATTTTATTTTTACCGTGGAAAGTAACTTGTCGCTTTACCCAAAAGCTAGCAGGGAGAATGAACCCTCTACAGAGGTTACCGAATGGGATTTTGACTGATCATTGCTCTTTCACGTGAGCGCCGTCCCACAAACAGAAATCTTCAGTTTTCTCTGTAGTACATTCGTGTCAAAGTGACCCACTTTGTCACTGACAATGACCAATCGATCTTTAGAGATTTTACTTCTTTTTGCCGGCCCCTGCTAGCCTCTGGCGAAAGGAATGAGTTTATTCGGTAGCGAAGCCGGCTAGCGCATCATGCAGTGGATAGGGTGTACGGCATATGGGTTACGAAACGACGGGTTAGTGTACGGTCCGGTCCGCTCTAACAAGGGTAGTCAAGTCGGGACTGCAGGAGCCTCAGTTAACAATCACTTTGTACAGCTTCGTTGTGCACCTTCTTTCTGGTCTTGTCTTTCTAGCAAGTCTAGCATTCCTCTACTGTCTGTGCGCACCCAACGCCCGGCGTCACCCAACGCCCGGGGTTCCCCATCAACACACCAAATTTAACGCGTTGTAACTTAACACTATGCCTAGAATTAATAAAGCCCTTATAGAGATAGATAATTTAGAACCTAGAGAAGCAATTATATATACTTAAATAGCTAAGAAATATAGTATTAATTAATTAATATTAGTACGTTGCTATTATTATATATAGGTCCCTTATAAGATTACTAACTAATACTAAACTAAACTTAACCTATAATAAGAGTTAGAGTTTATATAGTATATAGAAGAGCTTACTACCTATTATTTAGCACCTATAAGATATATAACGTACTAGATAGGTAAGTTGCCTAGATAGGTAAGTTGCCTACTCTGCTAAGACCCTACTAAAACTTAACCCTCCTATATAATACTACAACAACAATATAAATTAGGACCTTTAAAAGAAGCTAGGATATAGCTTATACTCTAGGCTATTAAAAGAGATATAATACTCTTCTTGTAACGCGCTATAGCCCTCTATAACGCGCCTTATAGAACACTACGTAATTAACATATAGGATAACCTATATAAGTAGATTATATACCTAAATTAAGGAATCTAGACAAGAATAAGAAGGAGGTAATTGTTTAGTATATACTTGAGCTAGCTAAGTAAGGATTTCCCCCTTAGCTAGCTACTATAGCTAATATAGCTAATTCTTTACTTAATAAGCATAATATAGCCTATGTTAGTATAAAATAGCCTAACATGTTTATTAAGCACTGCCCTAAGCTCTAAGTAAGGTTTAATTACAAGTATAACTATAAGCAAGCCCTTTATAAGGACCTAGAGATTATATAGGGCTAGTTCTACCTTATAGAGAATACTAAAGCTAAGTATAGTATCTAGAACTAAGATATATACAACTTTAATAAGACTAGGTTTATAATAGGCTAGATATTAATAGGAGCTGTTATTATAGGCTTAGAGCGTTAAGGATAACTAAAGGCAGTTTAATAAGGTAATTAGGAGTAGATAATAGCTATCTAGAGCATTAATAGGGCAGGATAGGCTATTCTACTCTTTATTATCTTCTAAGGCTATAATTACCTCTCTACCTAGTATAAGAAGGATATAATACCCTATAACTAGGTTATTACAGTCTCTAAGAATAGTTAGACTATAAATAAGCTTAGATTCTAGTAGTTAAAGCACTTTAAAGCCTATATAGTAAGGCGTACTATAGAAGAGTACTAATTACTAGTTATTAATAGCTATAAGAGCTATAACTTCCTCTAGTTCTAATAATACTATAAGGATAGGAAGATTATTACTCTATATATACCTCTACACTTATTACACCTCCTATAGCTACTTAATATAGGTTGTTTTGTGCTGTTAAAGAAGGTGTATAAGCACTAAGCTAAAGATCTTATATATAACTAGATTACCTACATCTTAAAACTTAAGTTCCTACTATACTTTAAACACGCGTATAATATAGTATTAACCTTAAGTAATATCTAGGGAGGGTTTAGAGGTGCTAGATTAGTTCTATTTAGCCTAGAATAGGTTATAATAGGTCTTAATATTTAACTATGCACCCTATTACTACTTCCTATCTCTAATAAGCCCTAGCAGTCCTATACACCCTAGAACACCCTAGAATTTAGGTCTTAATTA